>JAODAL010007472.1:0-124936 GCA_025379985.1 Phyllomedusa bahiana | reverse complement strand
TCACTCGTTTTCCCTTTTTACGTATTTTGAATGTCCCCCCTTTGAATATGATTGGTCCATTTTTTCCCCATAGGGTAGAAGGGGGCTTCGTCGTCCTATTTGATTGGCAATCTCCTCCATGGTTAGAATAGGACATTATCGCCCCTTTCTGATTGGTGGTTTAGCGCCAATGAGAATGCTTAAACAATTTGAATTACGTTTTTCCCCCGGCAATTTCTCATGGGCAACCCCCTATGTAGCCCCGGCTCGGCGAAAAACGCGTTTTCGGGTTTTTTTAATGCTTTTTTTTATACAATTGTTCTGCTCTTTATCTAAATTTTATTACACAATAAAAATTTTTTTTTTATTAATACTTCATGCGCAGGGGCTGAGCGCCGGAATTCAGTGGCCCCATCTCCCATAGACTAAAATGGGAGGGGGTGCTCCCCTTTGATTGGCTGGGATGCCAAGCCCCCTTTTAGTCGCCAATCAGCTTTTTCTGTCTTTTTACTGAATTTTGAATTACCCCACCGTGGATTCTGGTTGGTCCAAATCCTCCTAGGATAAAAGGGGACTTTGTCGCTCTATTTGTTTGGGCTGGTTTTTCCCCCCAATGGAATGGGTTTCAGAATTTGAATACTGTTTTTCCCCGGAATTTTCCAATATCATATTTCTTGATATTGTCCCGTTTTAGAGTTTGGGAAAATGTTTTTTTTTTTATTATTGTATTTTGTACATTCAGCCTTTTTGACACTGTTTTTCCCGCCTTTAAAAAGGGGCGATTTTTTGGGAATCAAACTCCTGCTGAGGAGGGGAGCGCCGAGTTTCTGCGCGATCTTCGACCGTTTTCCAGATTTCCGATATTTTTCACTTCGCCCGGGGGAGGATTTAGACCAAAAAAAAAAACCCGGTTGCTTGTCGGAGCTGCCCAGCGCGCGATTTGGCGAGCCGCGATGGTACATGCCTCGGCTAAACGGCGCGCCGCGTCCCCCCCCGGAAGCCTACACCGCGCCCACCGCGCCCCCCTGCCCCCCACTCCCGCCCTTTATGCGGGCCCCCGCCGAAAGTGCCGAACGCTGCGTCCAACAGGGGATTGGGGGGGGAGGCGCAGTGTACGCCAAAAACTGGGTAAAAACCCCTTCAACATGTGCCGAAATGAAAAAATGGATATGGTTTTGTATGAAACCTTGGGGGTCTTTTACGTCTCTCAAACAAAACCACAAAAGAACTGTTGGGAATGAGGAAAAAAAATTGCAGTAAGAAATGATCTTTTTAAAAATAAGTTTTTCAAGGGGGACCTTTTTGTTTGGAGAGGAATGTGAAGTAGACCAGCCCCTAATCGGGGGACCTTGGCAATGGGGCCACCCCAAAAAATTCAGAGATATGGTGTTTCATCTTAAAAAATCAAACATCCAATTATCTGTGAAAGGGATGCTTTGTCGAAAGGGTCCTCCGGCTGTCCCTGAAGGTCCGCTAGATATGACGTGGCTGCTGGGGCAGGACAACCCTCTAGGGCGTGGGAGCCAGCTGGGCCATTGTCCATTTTGGTCCCCAGAAGTCTTTTGGGGCCCGGAAAACATAAAAAAAAATGGGTTGAGATGCAGTTAGTGTGCACCATGATTAAAGCTGGTCCGGGGTGTTGTAGGGTGTGCCTGCATTGCATGCTTGGTGGGTGGAAATAAAGATTGAGAGGTACCCTTTAGGCTTCTGCATCTTCCCTCCCGCTGCGCGGGCCTACGGTTTGGCACTTTGCTGACTTCGCTGGCGTTTTTCCACCGTGACTTTAAGAATAAAGCAGACGCAACAATGTCTCCAGTTGATAATCAGAAAGGTCCCCTTTTTCCTGCTTTTTACTCTCTTTTTTGGGTGGGTGGAAAAAAAGTGCTGGTTTTTTTTGTGGGCCCAGGGGGGTGACCACCGTAAGTTGTTCATTTTGAGGGGCCTTAAGCGAGGTCATTTTGGGGAGGAAATGGAGCACCCAAAGACTCATGTGAAGATGGAGCTTTTTTCCCCCAAGCCCTGGGTCAGGGGCACTAGCAAACTGATCTTCCTCATTTTCCTCCTCCGCTCCAATTCGCGCTAACCTTTTCAAAAGGGGGAGTGGGTAACTTGGGTTAAAAATACCTCCTCCCCCTTCCCCGCTGCCCCGGCACAGCTTAAACACACCCCTGATTGCCGAGATGATGCCCCTAGAGTGATGCCCAAACTTGCACTAGCTCTGGCCCCCGAACCATGCCTAAAAAAGCCCAAATAAAATTGTGAAACTGTGGGCTTTTGGATTTGACGGAAGAAAGGTGGTGTGCTCTGTGCCGTCCCCCTCCCCGTCGTGGCGGGATGTTGCTTTAGAGTTTCAAAACGTTCCCCAACTAAGTCCCACAATGCCATGCTGAAAGGGCTTGTCCGCACTGCCATTTTGGTGGCTTCTCAAAAGTGGCAAAGGGGGGGTGCAGGGCTCTTTCCTGCCCCACTCTGGTGGCTCAACACCCAGGTCCCCCGCTGCTTGTCAGGCAGTGTCACTTCATACTGCGTAATGGGGATTGCGCTGCTGCCACAATGCGGAGCATGTGGAGGGGGAATTTCCCCGGGGGTTGCCACGTCAACAATGGACGGTTTTAGGGGGGGGCCGAGGGACGCTGCAAAGCGCCCGGCGGGAGAAGCAGGGGCGAAGGCGGAAGTCAAATCAGCCCCGAGCCTTCTTCAGCAGGCCCGTCCAACCTGGGTACTTTTTAAAATTTCTGGGCGACGAGGGGTTTATGACATGTGGGGCCCGGCAAGGGATGTGCTCCAGCCCCATCTTAGGGCGGCCAGCAGTTTCGCCCGTTATCCATACCCCCTTCCCGGCAAAGGTTTTTTGTCACCCAGCCCCCGGGGTCGGTCTATTGCGGAGGGGGCCGTCACAGCCCTGACCTGGTTTGGGGGGACGGTCTCCAAACAGATTTAAATTTTAAAAACGGCTTGGTTTCTTGGGGACGGGGGAGCCACAGAGGACCTTGGGGAAAGAGCCCCGCACAAACCCTGTGGTTTTTAAGAGCGTGCGCGAGCCCGAGAACCACCGTCACCCCCGGACATCCACCCGTAAAACCCCGTGAGCTTTCCGAATATACGGCCTTTTGGGCCGTGCTTATAGTCCATGTGTCGGGGTCAGATGGACTTTTCCCCACAGATGAGACCGCGTTGAAATTTTAGATGACACGTGGGGGCCAGGGCGGGAAAAGATTTTTGGAAAAGAAATCCCTGCTCGGCTTCTGGTATTGGGGGGGGCAAGGGCCATACATGGCGGAACCCATCGTCCCCCACCAGATTTGAAAGGCAAATTTCCAAGGCAAAAGCCTGGCAATGCCGAAATTCAGGTTTTTGGCTTTGGGGAGGGTTTTGGGTTTAAAGTGTTTCTTCTCCCCCAAAACCGGGAAAGACAAAGGCGGGGCTGCTAGAGGGCCCTGTACGGCGTGCAGGTCGTCAAACGGGCGGAAGGAGGGGGGGTTGGATGGGTCTCTGGGGGTGCTGGTGGTACTTTGGGCGACGGTGGAGGTAAAGCGGAGGTAAACCTGATCAGCTTGGAACATGGGCAGGAGGAAGCTTGGGGGGTGGCGGGGGAGGAGGAGGGGAGAAGGGGTGTGACATGGTTGGGGAGGCCGGCGTCGGTCGGCCTTTTTTGGCCCAAGTGTTCCCTCCTTTCAACTCATGCATTCGCTGCATTATGACAGTTGGTGGTGGTTAACCATTTAAAGGTTCTTGCCCTACTTTGCTTTTTAGGGCAAAGGCGGCATTGACTCGCTGGGTAAATCAGGGCTTCCTCAAAGAAGGCCAGGCTTGAGAGGCCCGGGACCTTTTTGACGGCGAAAAAGCGGGAGGGGGGTTGGCGGAATATATCAGGGACTCTGGCCCGCACCCCCCCCTTTTTGTGGGGGACCCGTATTGAACTACCCAATCGTTTCCCCCTCGTCCATGATGAAGCGCTCGAAAGAAATTTGCGGAAAAACCACGATGGACCCGAAATGTCGTCATCTCATCATCATCAACACGGGTGATTGGTGTCTGCTTCTGCATCCAAAAATGGGGGCTAAAAGAAAGGGGCCTGCAAGGCTTGTGACCGCCCCCGGGATTTTTGCCGATTCCCCGGTTTTCCTTCTCTCCTCTGATGGCATCATTAATGGGGTCAGAGCGACTAAATCATCCTCTTATTTTTAACATGCCTTTGCCCCCCAACCGCATTTTGTCATAAAAGAGGTCTTCAGAAAATGGTTTACCCAAGTGGGGGGTACACGATTTGACATTTGGGTGCTCATGTTGGACGGGTGATGATGTGATGACGACTTTTGGGCCGTAAATGGGGGCGAGGAGGAAGACTGCTGGTGCGGGTTTGCATTAACCCATAAAGGGACAGATTGGGACGTGTTGTTTGGTTCACAGGGCCCTGACCAGCGATGACAGGCCTGACGGCCCTGCAACGAGATCCGTGGCATGCGTGTTGTCCCCAGCACTGGAAGGAGCCCCTTCTCTCGACTCTACCTCCATGTGAAACCCCCCCTCTTTGCCGCTTCCCACCGATTTCGCTCATTTCAGAAATATAAAAATTTGAAAAGGTTGGGAATTTTTTTTTTTTTGGGTTTTTTTTTAAAAAAATTTGGTTTTTTTAATTTTTTTTTATTTTTTTTTTTTTTTTTTTTTTTTTTTTTTTTTTTTTTTAATTTTTTTTTTTTTTTATTTTTTTTTTTTTTTTATTTTTTTTTTTTTTTTTTTTTTGTTTTTTTTATTTTTTTTTTTTTTTTGTTTTTTTTTTTTTTTTTCTTTTAAAATTTTTTTTTTTTTTTTTGTTTTTTTTTTCTTTTTTATAATCTTTTTTCCTCTTTTTTTTTTTTTTTTTTTTTAATTTTTTTTGTTTAATTTTTTTTTTTTTTTTTTTTTTTTTTTTTTTCGAAAAAATTTTTTTTTTTTTTTTTTTTTTTTTTAAAGTGTATCTGAAATTTTCGGATAATAAAAGGTTTTTTTGGCACCTATCAATTCACCCTGGTAACTCACAATTGCTGGGTTTAAATTTAACTGCAAGGTGGCTTATCAACAAATCTGGACTGGGAAAAAGGGAAAAAAACGTATCTGAATGTATTCGGATAATAAAGTAATTTGGCCCATCAATTCACCGTGGTGACTAAAAATTCAGTATTCAAATTTAATGCAAAGTAGATCTATCAACAAAGCTGGCCTGCGCCAAAGTGAAAAAAAAACGTATTAAAATGTATTTGGATAATAAAAGGTATTTTTTGGCACCTATCAATTCACCCGTGGTGACTAAAAATTGCAGTATTCACATTTAAATGCAAAGGGGCCTCAAAGAACAAAGCTTAACCCCAAAAATTTAAAAAAACGATTGTAAGTATTCGGATAATAAAAGGTATTTTTTTGGCCTATAATTCACCGTGGTAAACCCCAATTCTGGGGTTAAAAAATTTAACTGCAAGTGGCTCTATAAAAAATCTGGACTGGGCAAAAGTGCAAAAAAACGTTTTAATGTATTCGGATAAAAAAAGGTATTTTTGGCCCCATCAATTCACCGTGGTTACTACAAAATTGCTGTATTCAAATTTAACTGCAAAGTAGCTTAAAAAAAAGCTGGCCTGCGCAAAGTGAAAAAAAACAGTATTGAAAAATATTTGGATAATAAAAAGGTTTTTTTGGCACCCATCAATTCACCCCGTGGTGATAAAAAATTGCAGTATTCACATTTAAGTGCAAGATGCCTAATGAACAAGCTGTAGTGCGCCAAAGTGAAAAAACAGTATTGTAATGTTTTCGGGTAAAAAAAAGTTATTTTTTGGACCCATCAAATTTACCAGTGGGGAACTACCAATTGCTGGTTCAAATTTACTGAAGGTGGTTACGACAAAACTGGAGGGGGAAAAATGCAAAAAAAAAAGTATCTGTAATGTATTCGGATAATAAAAGCTTTTTTTTTGGGATACAAATTATGGGTCATACAAAAATTGCAGTATTCACTTTAAGTGCAAGGTGCCTCAAGAACAAAGTTAGTGCGCCAAAGTCAAAAAAACGTAATGAAATTTATTGGAATTACAAAGGGATTTTTGGCACCCATAACTTGGGGTGACTTGCGGGTTTAATTTAAATACAAGGTGGATATATCAACAAAGGGGGAAAGGGGAAAATTGAAAATGAAACCCCCATCTGAAATGTATATGATAATAAAAGTGGAGTTTTGCCCTAACAAAGAGCCCCGCATTTTTGAAAAGATGTGTATTCAAAAGTTAGGTGCCAATACCCGGAAAATTTCAATGAAAATGTTAAATAAAATTTTCAATGTTACAAAAGTCTTGGTGAACTTTACCAGTATTCTTTATGGGTTTTGTCTGTGTTGCCCGCGGGGGCCCCCCCTCCCCCCCCGTGACTTTTCAGGGGAGATGCTCCTTTAAAATTTCTTTAACTATATAAAATTTTCAATCTCAAAATCAAAAAAATTGTAAGGATCACAGTAATAGAGGGGTTTCTCTGTGAAGAAAAATTTAATTTTCGCTGAGCTGTTTGGACACAAGCGAGCGCCGTCCTTTGCTCTGGACGCGAGAGACCTGAGGTGAACGGGAAAACGCTTTTCTAGTAAAAGAGGTCATGTGTTTTTTTTCCAGCCAATCAAAACCTTTACACATCCCGGGCATGAGTCGCACACAATCTACCGCTCTATTCTTTATTGATTTGTGGCCGCCAAAATTACGGGAAGCGCCGAAAATGGCGAAATCTTAATAGATGATGCCGTTTTAACCTAAATTATCGCTTTATCTAAAAAAACCCCGATCACCATAAAAACTGTGCGATTTAACTTTGGTAATAATCCCAACAATTTTTAGGCAGGCATTTATATAATATCCATGGGTTTTTTTGTCCCCCTCCAGGGCCGTATTTCCCCCACTAAGGGCACCCAGGGGGGGTGCATGCAGGGAAGACGGAGTGCCAGAGAGAGAGGAAGGATCCCCCCGTTCCCTCTCAGCACAGGTGGCAGAAAGAGAAAGAAGCTCTTTGGGTCCTGCACTTCGGGGAGGTAATGAATGAGGGGGGGGGCAAGGTGAGACATGATGTGGGATGTTGGGGGGGGGGGTGAGAGGTATGATGTGGAGTGCTCGGGGGGTGAGACATGATGTAGGGTGCTGGGGGTTTAGAGCATGTGTGGGGGGCTGGGGTGAACATGATTTTGGTTGGGCTGGGGGGGGGAAAATGATGTGGGGGGTTGGGGGGGGGAGAGATGTGGGTTTTGGGGGATGAGACATGATGTGGGGTGCTGGGGGGGGAGAAAATTTGGGGGTTGGGGGGTGAGAAGATGTGGGTTGATGGGGGGTGAGACACGATGTGGGGTGCTGGAGGGTGAGACATGATGTGGAGTGCTGGGGGGTGAGTTGTGGGGTGCTGGGGTGGTGAAACATGATGTGAGGTGCTGGGGGGTGAGACATGATGTGAGGTGCTGGGGGGGAGACATGATGTGGGTTGATGGGGGTTGAGACAGTGTGGGGTTTCTGGGGGGTTTAGACATGATGGGGGTGTAGGGTTTTTGGACTGATTTTGGGGTGCTAGGGTGTGAGACATGATGTGAGGTGCTGGGTGGTAAGACACATGATGTGGGGTGCTGGGGGGTGAGACATGATGTGGGGTGCTGGGGGGGAGAATGTGTTGGGGCCTGGGGGGTGGAGATGTGGGGGGTTGGGGTGGATTGATGTGGGTTGCTGGGGGGTGAGACAAGATGTGGGGTGGTGGTGGGGGGAACATTTATGTGGGGGTGGGGGGTGAGAAT
The DNA here is from genome assembly GCA_025379985.1 of Phyllomedusa bahiana. Lineage (NCBI taxonomy): Eukaryota > Metazoa > Chordata > Amphibia > Anura > Hylidae > Phyllomedusa > Phyllomedusa bahiana. The sequence continues at coordinate 117,171 of JAODAL010007472.1, read as the reverse complement.
ATGTGGGGGTGCTGAGGGGTAACTTTATAGGGATGGGGGGGTGAGAAACATATTGGGGTTGGGGGGTGAGACATGATGTGGGGTGCTGGGGGGGGAGAGACATGATGTGGGGTGCTGGGGGGGTGAGAGATGTGGGATCTTGGGGGTGAGAGACGTGTGGGGGGAGGTGGGAGAGATGTGGGGTGCTGGGGATGAGAGACATGTGGTGGGGGAGGGAGGGAGATGTTGGGTGCTGGAGGTGAGAGACATGTGGGGGGAGGGGGGAGAGATATGTGTTGGGAGGAGGGGGGGAGAAATGTGGCATGCTGGGGGTGAGAGACATGTGGTGGGGGGAGCAGATGTGGGGTGCTGGGGGGTGAGACATTATGTTGGGTGCTGGGGGGATGAGACGTGATGTGGAGTGCTGGGGGTGAGACACATGACGTGGGGTGCTGGGTGGTGAGACACATGGGTTGCTGGGGGGTGAGAGATATGGGGTCTTGGAGGTGAGAGACATGGGGGGAGGGGTGAGAGATATGTGGTGGGAGGAGGGAGGAGAATGTGGATGTGGGGGTGAGAGACTGTGGTAGGGGGGGGGGAGAGTATGGGTTTCTGTGGGGGGGGGGAGAACGTTGGTGCGGGGGAGGGGTGAGAAACATGTGGGGTGCGGGGAGGAGAGACGTGGGGTGTTGCGAGGGGTCAGGGTCAGGGACATGGGGTGTGAGGAATCCTATTCTGGGTTATCCCACCCGCTGGGGGGGTTATCTAAACTATCCTGTTTTTCCTAAGGTGGCGTTTGGGTATCTAAGCCCCTTTTTGTGTTATCCACCTGCTTTTCCCGGCGTCTTGCGTTATAGTGATGTGTATGTCATCCGCTAAGCCGGGTACTTTTGAAGCAGTGCTGGCCAATGTGAGTTCTATAAGGTGTGTGCTGACTCCCCTAGACTTTTACAGTCATTTCTTTCCCCCGGGGCAGTACACATTGGGAAAACGGCAGGGAATTGCTTTCAGTGGAGTATGAATTACTGTATTTGCCGGGCCTATGGGTGCATTGCACTAAGGGGTTACCCTATATGGGGGCTGTATGGAGTTAAAAATACAGTTGCAGAGCCGTTACATGGGGGTCTACCATTGTGGTACTGTTGGAGGGAACATACGTTGCAGAGTCTGTGTACACTGGCCTTTCCACTCTAGGGGATTTATGATGGAAATATTGGTTTTAGTGTAGAGGTTTTTGTTCAGGCCCGTTTCCCTTATCGTTTAGCGTTTTCTCCCAGCTTTTCCTGGGTGCTGAATAGGCTATCCAATGTTAAAGGGAAAACGGGTGACAGCAAACCTTTTAATTTGCTTTCTTCTAGAGCCGTTACATGGTTATAGTGGCCGTGGCTTTTGTAAAGGGGTGTGACATGATGTGAAAGGGGTGTCGTAATGCAAATTGTTAATGGGGGCGTATTCAGGTTTAGTGCCTAGGGCAGCATGACCTATAACTACAGCCCTAGTGCCTACCAAGGCGCGAGTCTGCAAGGGGAAATATGCCCACCCAAAAGTGTCCATCATCTATTTTTTTCTATTCATTCAATAAATATTGGCTGATAATACTTACCCTCACCACTCTTGCATTTCTCTTCATATCAAGGCATCACCATTGGGTGCTGACACTATGTAGATATAGTGTGAAGAAAAAAAAATTCCAAACACCAAAATTGCGAGTTTTTTTGGTCATTTAATGTCCCATAAAAATTTGAATAAAATTGATCAAAAAACGTTGCATCCATTCCAAAACTGTTAGCAATTAAAAGCACACTTCAGCCCGCAAAAAAATGCACCCTTCCTCACATCCATAGGTGTTAGTACAAAAAAGTTATTGGTCGCACAAAAATTGGTCGCAGCGCAAATTTCAAAAATAGAAAGTGTTTTGAGTTTTTTTATGGTAGCAAGACATAATGGAAACTGTACATGTTTGGTATTGCCGGATGCGTATCAACTTGTAAAATACAGATAACACATCATTATTACCGAAGAAAGAATGCTGTGAAAACAAAACCCCCGCAAACATGGCGCAAGTACATTTTTTTTCACATTTTGCCCCACTTGGAATTTTTTTGCTGTTTCCCAGTATATTCTATGTTAATATGAATAACACCATTAGAAAGTACATCTTGTCCTGCAAAATAAAAGCCCTCATATGTCTATGTAGGTGGGAAAAAAATGTTATGGCTTTCAGAAGACGAGGAGGAAAAAACTTAGAGCCATATCACTATGACCATCCGTCAGGAAGGACTTAAATGTAGTTGTCTGATCTCATATCTGAATTGAGGGGTCTGTCTGTTGTCTAAATGTATTAAGGGTTTTTTCTGGGCTCTGCAGTAATTTAGGAGGCTGATCTGGGGCCTGGAATTATTTAGGTGTCTTGTTTTGTGTCTGAATTGTTTTGTGTCTGAATTGTTTTGTGTCTGAATTGTTTTTGTGTCTGAATTGTTTTGTGTCTGAATTGGGGGCACAATTATTCTAGAAGTTAGGTCTTGAGTCTCTGTGTAAGGGCCTGGTATGGTGTGGTGTAAGAATTATTTTAATGGTTTGCTTTAGGTCTTGATAAGTCTTGATAAGGTCTTGATAAGCTTAGAGGCCTAGGGTTTAACTTTATTTAGCAGTCCAGTCTGGAGTCCGAATTAATTTAGGGTCCGGTCAGGAGTGTAAATGTGTATTTGTTGCTATAGATACATGGAACAGCTGCATGAATGGGGAGGTAAAGATGTCTTAGCAGCAAACTCTGTAGTAGACAGGACAAGCTCTTATGATACACTGGTGTTAATGTAGATAAGCATAAAGATAAAATCTACAGTCAGAGAAAACATCACCCCAACACCAGATATGTAAATTCTCTTATATTGTCAGTTTTAGTAAATACTTGTAATCTTAGAACTTTCTGCTATTCTTGTTACTTCTTCTGGACATATATTAATAAGGATTGGACGACATGGAGATGTAACAAAATGATTTGATGTATGGAATAAAAGTAGACCTTCTCTTGTACCCTTAGCCTAATTGACAACTGGGTGTTACATTTATGTAAAACAGAAGTGTCCCTACACAGATTGATACTTTCCAGGATGACTATATGGCATGGAGATAATATTAACCCCTTTCCGCTGCAGTCTATTTTTTTTGTCACATTTGTTTTTTTCTCCCCATCTCCTAAGGCCTAGTCCCCACGGCACCGTTTTTTAGCTGGTTTTTGGTTTTGATAACCAGCTACAAACCAGCTGACAAACTTTTACATGGACCTTAATGGAAAATCCATGCAGCAGTCCCCACTGCACAGGTTTTCCGCCCGGCAGTTTTTCAGACCGCCGGTGGTCCGAAAAACATAGTGCTTGTTCATTCTTCCGACCGTTTTTTGGACGGAATATGAACATGTGAAGGGGGAGGGCTTTTCTCCGCTAACTGTGGAAAAAAGCCGTCCCCCGGCGGCTGTGTGCATGACACAAAAACAGTACAAATTTGTCCTGTGCCGTGTAAACGGCCCCTAAGAGTAATTTCTATTTTCATTTTTCCACCTACATCGACCTATGAGGTCTTTGATTTTGATTCTTTCTAATTGTGTCACTGATTGATGGTACATAGAATATACGGGAAATGGCAAAAAGATTCTAAGTGCAACAAAATGTGAATTTTTTTTTACTTGCGCCATGTTTGTTTTTACGCCATTTACTCTTCAGTACAAATGATGTGTGAGTTGTATTCTGCAGATTGCTACAATTCCATCAATACTAAATAGGTAGGGTTTTTGTTATGTTTCTAGTTTTTAAATTTGCGCCTAAGTGCCATTTTCTGCGACCAATAACTTTTTTGTACTTCCACCTATGGAGGGTGTATTTTTGCAGTCTGAAGTGTACTTTTTATTGGTGTCATTTTGGGTTAAATATGACTTGTTTATGACTTTTATTACATTTTTTAGGGAGGTAAAGTGGCCAAAAAACGCAATTTTGGCGTTCTGCGTTTTTTTTTCCTTCAATGTTGTTATAACATCTTTGAAAATATATTTTACTAGATCGGACTTTTACGGATGTACCAATTATGTGTAACTTTTTATAATTGTTTGTTTATTTTTTTTTTTAAATAGTATAAGGTGGTGATCTGAACTTTTACATTTTTATACTTTAAAATCTTTTTTTATCAGCAATATTGAGTCCCCTATGGGGCCCAATTGTTAGTACACCTTTTTGCATTTTTTAAGCAATGCAAATGGGTGTTCAGAGATGGTGGTTCTAGCACTTCCTGCCCGGGACAGGAAGTGTTAGAATCCCAGACATGGTGGCAATGGAAGCCTTCACAAGGCTCTCAGCCGCCCTGTGAAACTATTGCCATCCCAAGAATTCACCAGCGTTTAAAGAGTTAAACAACAGGAAATGGAGATGGCTCCATTCCCTGCTGTTACTGGCAGGTGTGAGCTGCCTTGAGCAGCCGACACCTGCCGCCTATGTAGCGGGTTTACTGAGTATGACATCAAGGGAGATATTTATTAGGCGCATTGTTCGTAAGACTCGACACTTTCTAATATGCCTAACATGAGAGGGCGTTTTGGGGCATGTCGCACCGCACTTATATTATTAGAAAAATATATGAATGTGGTTCGGCAAAACAAGGCGCATTACTGCTCGGACAGGCAGACCTATTTCAATGTGGTCTGCCTGAGCCTGAGGAGTCATAGTGGAGCTAGATTTGCTGTTAGGAAAAAAAATGTCTGATATTTCTCAACTTAGACCAGTACAATAATAAAAAGTAATATATGATAATTATCTAACTATATAAAATTAAATTATTTAAATTTAATAAAAAAAAATTTTCATTTTAAAAAAATAAAAAAAATTTTATAATATCCCAAAAAAAAAAAATTGCTCCTATAAAAAATGTTTTTAAAAAATTAAAAGAATCAAAAAACAAATTTTTTACTTTTAAATAACCCACTGATGAGGGGTGTTTCAGATTTTTTAATTTTTAAAATTTTTTACTACTTTAAACATCTGAAATGATTTTTGGGGTGTTTAAAACCCTTTTTTTTCTACATACCCCAAGGGGCCAGCACCCACAGGTATTGCTGGGACCTGGGCCCCACCGGGGGCAAGATTATACCATATTTTCCTCTTCAGGGACATCCCAATTCAAATTGCCCTTTTCTTTTATTTCCCCCTTATTTTTATTATTTTTTAAATTATTATTATTATTTATTTTAAAAGCGCCCTTGGTTTCCAGTCCCCTGAAACATTTGAGGGGGGGTACAAAAATTAAGTTTTGGCCCAAACATTAAAAAAGGTGACAATAAGGGTTTTCTAACAACTGGTAAAAAGGGGGAAGAGGGGCCCCCCTTGCCCATGAGGGCTTACAGTCTGCAGGGAAGAAGGGAAGAGACAGAAGGTGAGGGGCAGACATGTTCGTGGGGTGGAGCAGTGCAACACGGTTAATGTTGGTTATAGGCAATCCTGAAGAGGTAGGTTTTCAGGTTAGGCTTGAGGCATGTGAGAGTGGGGGAGAGTCTGAGATGTTGAGGCAGTGAGTTCCAGAGTGTGGAGAAAGCACGGGAGAAGTTTTGGAGACGGTTATGTGAGGAGCTGATAAGAGGAGAGCAGAAGAGAAGGTCCTGTGAGGAGCGGAGGGTGCGTGACGGGAGGTATCTAGAGATTAAGGCATTAAGGCAAATATGTATGGAGGGGAGAGGTTATGGAGAACCTTGTAGGTCAAGGTTGCTAGCTGGAACTGAATTCGCTGGGCAATGGGCAGCCAGTGCAGGGATAGGCAGAAGCAGGGGAGTAGCGAAGAGAGAGGTGAATCAGATGGACAGCGGAGTTAAGGATGGTTTGGAGGGGAGCGAGAGTGCTAGATGGGAGGCCACAGAGAAGAATGTTGCAGTAGTCTAGGTGGGAAATGACAAGGGCATGGACAAGCATTTTTGTGCTTTCAGAATTAAGGAATGAGCACATTCGGGAGATATTTTTCAGGGGGAGACGGCAGGCAGTGGTGAGGGTCTGGATATGCAGTTTGAAGGACAGATTGAAGTCAAAGGTTCCCCCAAGGCAGCGGACCTGTGGTGCTGGGGACAGTGATGGAGAGATCAGGTGTAGGGATAGAGTGGGATGGTGGGAAGATAATAAATTCAGTTTTCTCCACATTTAGTTTTAGGAGACGGGAGGAGAAGAAGGAGGATATGGACGAAAGACAGTCAGGGATCCGGGAGAGTAGAAAGGTGACATCTGGGCCGGAGATATAGAGTTGGGAGTCACCAGCATACAAGTGGTATTGAAAGCCGTGTGATGCTATGAGCTGACCCAGACCAAGAGTGTAGATAGAGGAGAGTAAGGGACCCAGGACTGACCCCTCGGGGACACCAACAGACAGCGGGCGAGAGGAGGAGGTGGTGTGAGAGTGTAAGACGCTGAATGTTGAGGTATGAGGAGATCCAGGAAAGGGCTGAGTCCATGATACTGAGGGATCTATAGTATTTGTACAGGTTTGGCGCATTACTTATGCGCCTAAGTTCCGTAATGCGCCAAACACAAGGTGCAATGAACTTTAGACAATTTGCATTAGATTATTGGTTCTGAAGCCCAAAATTCACTGAACATAATGCAAAATGAAGATAAAAAAATAAATAAAGATAGAACAGTCAGGGACAGCTGCTAGAAGCTGGAAATCACTATCTGTTTTGAGGATAGGAGCTTCTTTTGGATCATATAATTTATATACAATGTACCAGAATAAAAGAAAATGGGGTCAACCTCATCTGGTTTCCAAAGGAGATGCTCATCCTGGCACATGTAAAGAGCAGTAGACAACATTTAGTACTGCACTGTATTGTAGTGATACACCACTAGACTGCCAATCACTGTATGCACCTCACTAATACAGAGATTTTACAAGTAAAATGTTTATGATGATTGGATCCTTCAGTAAGTCAATCACATGTGCTGCAGATTGGCAGTGTCTGTGGCATTCTATGTTGAAACCACACTTAACATACAATGTCTCAGAAAAAAACATTGTATTGAAATTATTGTATCCTGAGAACAATGTAACTGGGAGGACCAATCTGTATTTTTGCAAAATGTTTGTAAAATGATGCATCTCACCCAAAGATTTGGAGAGACATGTATGAATGGGGTTGTGCCAGTTATCTGGCATCGAAAAGCTTCGGAGCCCTGTTCTATAGATATATGAACAGTCGCACTCCAAACTTCGGCACAATAGGCGTCTGCACGTCACTTTGAAATGCGGCAAAGATGTGGGGTCGTTCTGGGGGCGTGTTGCACTACATTCATAGAAGAAGACACATTTATGAATCTTTGATGACAAATCCAGGTGCAGAACAGTTAGAACAGCCAGACCAAGTTAAAGGTGGTCTACCTGAGCCAGACTTGTCGTATTGGCACTAGACTGCACCTTTATGTGTGAACTGCAGAAGAACAGGTTCATACATTCTAGGGCATTCTACACCGCCTTAAAGTGATTTAGAACTGGCCTGACAGCGCTAATGTTCATACATGTCACCCTTGGTCTCTAAAATTCTACCATTAAAATGATTTGCAAAGAGAAATTCTCCAGCATCCCGTGAGAATTCCAAAATGTATTGTTTCAATGAAAATCCATTTTAAGGAACTTGAAGCCTTTAAAATCCACAATAAAAAACTAAAAATTCTGACGCGTTTCAGACTGTTCACCAGAACTTGGCTCTGACTAAGGGATGGGCCACAGCCTCAAATGCAGTTTTTGTTTTCTATTGAGCATTTTAAAGACTACGGGTGACATGTATGAATGGGGTTGTGCTGGTTTTCTGGCATCAAAAAGATGAAGTAGACCTGTTCTATAGATGTATGAACAGTCGCACTGCAAACTTTCTCATGATAAGCACCTGCGGGACATTTTGTAATGTGCCAAAAATTTTGGGCAATCGGGGGGCGTCGCACCCCATTCGCAGAATTAGACACATTTATGATTCTTTGACACCAAATCTGGATGCAGAACAGTTAGAACATCCAGTCCAAGTTAAATGTGGTATCTGAGCCTGACTTGTCGTATTGGCACTAGACTGTAGAATGTCTGTATGTATGACCTGCAGAAGAACAGGTTCATACATTCTGGCACATTCTACACTGCCTTAAAGCGATTTAGAACTGGTCTATTAGCACTAAAGTGAATACGTGTTGCCCTACATGTTTCTTACTATGAATTTTAATTAAAAAAATAAATTTTGAAATTCCTTTTGGATGCTAGAACTTTTTTCCCTGCATGTTTTATGTTCATGGTATATCCCTTTAGCTACTTTAGGGGAGCTTGTTTCTTTTTTACTTTGTGGATTATAATGATTTGAATGATCTCTAGGCTGAAGGTTTTCATAAATTAAAAATCTGCTCAAAACACAAAAATATTCACATTAGAACCTCTAATACAGTCATTAACGTAAAAACAGTCAGTATGTTTTTACATGCTTTCTAAAACCATTTGTATTCCTGCATTCTTGCTGTTTTTAATAGAACGACCAAACGCTATAAATCACAGTTTAAATGATCCATTTATGTGTGTATATAATAAACCGGCCACTAAGTAAATTATAATGCATTTACCCTCTCAGAGCCTGTTAATGTAAAGGTATGTAATGCCTGATTTAACATGTAAGATAAATCTGCTTTGTGGGAGATTATTGATGTAAGTGCATAATGTGAATTTAATGTACACCGCAGGTACTAATAAAAGTATCATGCACATCTCATTATAGCCTGCAGTAATACCTACAGATTAAGTGAAATTGCAAGAAGCAAAATAATAATTTAAAGCCTTTACTTTAGATAATAACTAATTACAGTTACTACTAAAACTTAAGCACATAGTAAGAATGCTGAAATCTATTTTATCTTGGTGTTAACTGATTATATATAAAAAGAAAAATACAGAAATGTCCCTGCATCTTAAAGCTAATAGCATTCCAGTTAGTTGCCGCATGGCCTGTGATGATTTACACGATCCAGAAAAATCTTCTTTTGGTAATGGAAGTTGTCAACATGAGTTGTGCAGTGCCAATCTACTCTTATTAACCGCAGAATACAATATCTGCGGCTGCTACAATTGTTTTATCTGTCAGTCTAAATGCTGTGTCGCTCCAGAGCATTTCATGCCACAATTAATGTAACATGAACTGCATGCAGTGTCAATACAACGAAACAATATCGTAAAAAGAAAATTAAATCTCACAGAGTGAACTCCGAATATGTAATTTGTACTAGTTTGTGGTCTGGCAGCCTTTGATATCATCATAGTTTCATTGTATTTTGCCATTTTATGGCCATAATAGGTAGTTCAGAGGTAACCACGGATATATTGGCCAAGAAGTTTTTTCGTACAGTAATCTATGCATGTTCTTTTTGAGGTCAGAAGAGAAAAATTACCATGTATGCACTGTGACTTCCCTTATACTCCCACCCAACAACCAAACTTGGTAACGAAGAGAAAACATCTATGCAGTTATTAGTTATTGCCCCCTTGACCTGATTAGCTACTTAACTAAGCTGAAGTCTAAATAAAGAAAAACTTCTATATTAAGAGAAAAAAAGTTTTGTATCATGTTAGCCAGCTTAAAAAAAGTTTATTGTCAGTAACAGAAACAAAATATTTGTCTTCCAGGAATTTAACATTTTAATAGCTAACTGATATAAACGAAATTATTCTGTTGTTCTGTCCATGTATTGCAACACTTCTTTTTTCTTTAACAAATATGTGTTTCTGTGGATACTCTGTTGTACCAGAAGAACACCAACGTAGGTTAAAAGGTATGTTCACACAGCGTGATGAGTCCGTTTGAACATACGTTATTAAATACGTGTTTGGATCCATCTGTCGGACCCTAAACAGATCCAAACACGCATCTAATAATGAGCAATGTGATTTACATTGCTTTTACTTTGAAACACACATCGGCGTTCACACAAGTGATCACCAATGCATGTCTCATTGCGTCTTTCGGATCCGTCTTGAATTGACATGTCAATTCTTGGTCCAAAAGACGAAGCAGGAGCCCTATAATAAACTATAGGGTGCGATCCTGCTGCATCCAACATGCATTCAAACACGAAGCTGCGTGTTGGATATGTATTGGATCCATCTAGGATCTGATCGCTGCAGCGTTTTTGGATGTGATTTTAGAATCCAAAACAGATCCGAGATCGGATCCAAAAATGCCGTGTGAACAACCTGTAATATTATTTGGAAACTCACCCCCCAAAAATTATGTAGACACTTCCAAAAGATTAACAACAACCAGTATAAGAGTATCATACACAAAGCATTAAAACATAACTTTTAATCAATCAATATATACAATGAAGAATAAATAAATGTTATCCAATGGTACCTAAAATAATCCTTACAATTCCTCAAGCTAATACCAGGAAAATAGAAGAAAAATATACACAATCCTACCTACCAACTGCGGAGTAAGTGTGAGCCCAACCAGGAACCTATCACATGTGAAATATGCTCTACAATTTCCCTAAAAATAAAAGGCAAAGTAGGAAATAAAACAGGGAACAAAATATAGATAGAGCAAAAACAACTGGCACTACACAGAGGTAGCAAAACCATAGACTATCAGAAGTTTGTTGTAAAAAAGCTTTTACGATACCCAAAAAAAAGTCAATCTCCACAAAATCATGCATACATGTCCCATATGTAACAATCTCCAAGCTTTAAACCCCACAATTCGGGGGTTAAACAGGAAATTTTCAATAAAATAAAAGCAGATAAAGTAAAAAAAATTTTAACAATACCTGTATATATTCAAGTTTATAAAACCCAAAGGGGTAGGCCCAATTTTCAATATGTCACAAGATAGGTAATAGGTAGTGTTGACATTATTTCGACAAAGTTAAAAATGGGGCAAAGTTTTTATGGTGACAAAATTTTTTAGATCATGCATAATAAGGTAAAATCTGTGCATCATCATTAAGATCGCGCCATTTTTGCCGCTTCCTGTCATTTTTGGCGCCAGCAAATCAAAATTACAGAATAGAGCAGGGTGAATTTGGCGACTCCATACGGGGAAGTGTATGGTTCGTTTTGGGTGGAAAATCACATGACCTTGTTTTACATAGAACAGCGTTTCCTGTTCGCCTCAGTGTCTCTCACGTTCAGAGCAAAAGGGGACGGCGCTCTGTTTTTCCCAAAACAGTCAGCAAAATTTATTAATTTCTTCCAGAGAAACCCTATTTTTTTCTGTGACCTAAAATTTTTAGTTAGATTGGGTTTGGAAGATTTTATATAGATAGGTAAGAATTTAAAGGACATCTACCGCTGTAAAGTCAGGGGGGAGCAGGGGGGGCCCCCGGGGCGAACACAGACAAGCCAAAAAAGAATCGGTAAAATTCCCCAAAGACTTAGTGTAACTTGCAATAGCTTTTTTATTAACATTTTTCTTTTAAATTTTTCCTGATATTGGGCACCTAACTTAAGGATACACACTTTTCTAGTAACTGCGGGTCTCTTTTTTAGGTGCAAAACTCCACTTTTATTATCAGTATACTTTTCAGATAGGTGTTAATTTTAAATTTTTTTCCCATTCCACCTTTGTTGATATATCCCCTTGTGCTTAAATAGAACCACAAGTCACACAGTTGATAGGGCCAAAAATCCCTTTGTAATATCCGAAAAAATTTCAGATACGTGTTTTTTGACTTTGGGCGCACTACAGCTTTGTTCTTTGAGGAACCTTCCCCCTAAATGGAAAACTGCAATTTTGTATAAACCCCCGGGTGAATTGATAGGTGCCAAAAAAAAACTTTTTATTACCGAATGCATTTAGAAAACTTTTTTTTTTACTTTGGCGCCTACAGCTTTGTTCATTGGGGCACCTTGCATTTAAAATTTAATACGCAATTTTTTAGTCACCACAGGTAATTTTTTAGGGCCAAAAAATACCTTTTATTATCCGAATACATTCAGATACTTTTTTTTTTCACTTTGGCGCAGGCCGCTTTGTTGGAAAGACACTTTGCATTTAAATTTTTGAATGCAGCAATTTTGTAGTCACCACATGAATTGATAATGCCAAAAATACCTTTTATTATCCGAAAAATACAAAACGTGTTTTTTTGCATTTTTGCCCATCCAAATTTTTGTTGATAGGGGCCACCTTCATTTAAATTTAAATCCACAATTGTGTATTTACCACTGGTGAATTGATAGGTGCCCAAAAAATCCCTTTTTTATTACCCGAAACTTACAGATATTTTTTTTTTTTTTCATTTTGGGGGCGCACTACAGTTTGTTCATTGAGGCCCCTTTGCACTTAAATGTAATACTGCAATTTTTTTAGCACCACAGGTGAATTAAGGTCCCAAAAAAATACCTTTTTATTATCCAATACATTTCAGATATTTGTTTTTTCACTTTGGCGCAGGCCAGTTTTTGTTGATGACTCTTTGCAGTTAATTTGAATACAGAAATTTTTGTAGTCACCACGGGGGAATTGATAGGTGCCAAAAATACCTTTTTTTACCAATACATTACAGAACGTGTTTTTTGAAACTTTTGACCATCCGTTTTTGTTGATAGAGCCACCTTGGTTAAATTTAAATCCACAATTGTGTAGTTACCACTGGTAAATTGAAGGTCCAAAAAAAAAACCTTTTATTTCCAAAATACATTTCAATCCCTTTTTTTTTTTATTTTGGCGCACTACAGCTTTTTTCTTTGACCAGTTTGCACGTAAATTTTAAAACAGCAATTTATGGGTCACCACGGGGTGAATTGAAAATTGAAAAAAAATACCCGTGTATTTAAAAATCAAAACGTGTTTTTTTTACTTTGGCCACTACAGCTTTTTCTTGACCGGGTTCACGTAAATCTTAAAACACATTTTTATAGTCACTACAGGTGAATTAAAAGGGTGCAAAAAAACATTTTTTTTATTCGAAAACATTTCAAACGTGTTTTTTGATTTTGGCGCACTACACTTTGTTCATTGATGCGCTTGCACGTAAATCTGAAAACAGAAATTTTTAAAGTCCCCAAACGGGGTTGAATTGAAAGGTGCAAAAAATACCGTGAAATTATACGAAAACATAAAAAAATACGTGTTTTTTTTACTTTGCGCACTACACTTTTTCATTGACGCACTTGACAAATTTTTTAAAACACAATTTTATAGTCACCCAGGAATTTGAAAGGTCAAAAAAACGTGTTTTAAACAAAACCAAAACAGTACGGTTTTTTGACTTTGGCCAGTCAGTTTTTGTTCATTGACGCAGCTTGCCGTAAATCGAAAACACAAAATTTTAAGTCCCCAAGGTTGAATTGAAAGGTGCAAAAAATACGTTAAAAAACAAAAAAAATAAAGATACTTGTTTTTTGCACTTTTGCCCACCCAATTTTTTGAAAGAGACACCTTGCGTTAAATTTTGAATCCAGAATTTTGTTTGATTAGAGGGATTTGAGAATACTGGATTTGCCGCTTTTAATAAGAACTTTCCAAAACATTCCATCCCTCCAAAATTTTTTTTAAAATTTCTGAACAGGACAATGCAGGTGGAACGAGCAAAGAGGGGGGTAGCAAAATGGGGTAAGGGACAGAGAAGGTGCCCTTCCAAACGGGGACAACACCTTCCACGATCGTCAGTTGCAGGGCCGTCAAGCCTGCAACGCTGGGGCAGGGCCCCGTGAATCTCAGTAACGAAAACCCCGCAATCTTCCCCCCGTGGTTAATGCAACCTGCACCAGCATCTTACCTCCCGCCCCCAGTCACGGGGGCCCCAAAATTTTCAACGGGACATCAGCACCGCCAAACATAAGCAGCCCAAAAGTCAACTCGTGTAAACCCCCCACTGGAAAATCCCCTTGTCTGAAGACCTCTTGATTAAAAAAATGTGGGTTTGGGGGCAAGGCAAGTTAAAAAATCAAGAGGAGATTTAGTCGTCTGACCCCCATTACTGATGCCATCAAGGAGGAAATAAAACCGGTCAATCGGCAAAAATCTCGGGCTTCGGCAACGCCTTGCAGGCCCCCCTTGCTTGTAGCCCAGCTTCTGGTGCAGAAATCAGGGCACCAAGTCACCTGTTTGAATATGATAAAATGACGACATTGCGGATCCATCTGGTCTTTTCCGCAGAATTTGCTGCGAGCGCTTCATCATGGAGAGAGGAAGACAATGGGTAGGTCAATACGGGTCCCGCCACAAAAAGGGGAGGCGGTCCAGAATCCCTGAATGACTCCGCCAGCCCGGGGCAGCGCAAACCCCGCTCCCGCTTTTTCGCCGCAAAAAGTCCAGGACCCCAAGCCGGACCTTTTTTGAGCAAGCCCCTGATTTACCCACGATTTCAATGCCGCCTTTCCTAAATGCATAAGTAGATCAAGAACCTTAAATTTTAAACCCCCACCAAAAGCTATCACATGCGTGAATGCATGAGTTTTAAAGGGGGGAACACTTTTGGCCAAAAAAAAGGCCAGACCGACCCGGCCCCCAAAAACCCCTGTCACACCCTCGTCCCTTTGCCTCCTCCCTCCCCACCACCCCAAACGTTCCTCACTGCCCATGTCTCTCAAGTCTGATCAGGGCCCCTCCCTTCCCGCCTCCCCCGTCGCCCGAGTACCATCACACCACCAAGACCCTCCTACCCCCTTTTCCCTTTCCCCAGTTTTTACACCCGCCGCCGTACAGCGGCCAGTCTACACCGCCTTTTCCTTTCCAGGTTTGGGAGCAGAAGAAACATTTAACCCAAACCACCCAAACCAAAACCGAATGTCGGCATTTCCAGGCTTTTTTGGGCCTGGAAAGTTTTTCCTTTTTCCCCTGGGGGACACAGATGGGTTCTGCCACGGCATGGCCTTTTGCCTGCCCCCAAAAACCAGATGCTGAGCGGCATTTTCTTTTTCCCGAAAACCGTCCCTCCCTGGCCCAAACCCCGTGTCATCAAAATTCAAGCCTTGTCTGCACTTGGCCGGAAAGTCCACGACCACCGACACTGACAAATAAACACGGCAAAAGGGCCCCTAACCTGTAAAAAACTCACGGGGTTTGCTGGGGGATGTCCCGGGGGGGACGGTGGCTCCAGGCTCTTCCCAAAAACCCCAGGAGGGCAGGGCTCTTTCCCCCAAGGGGTCCCTCTGGGGCATCACGTGCCCAAAAAACCCGCCGTTTTGAAAATTTAAACTGTTTGGAGACCGCCCCACAGGCAGGAGCTGTGGGCGGCTCTCCGTAATGAGACCGAGCGCGGCGGGGGACAAAAACCTTGTGCAGCAAGGGGTACGATAACGGCGAAATCTCTGGCCGCCCCCTTTAAAACGTAGGCGGAGCACACCCTTTCCTGCACATTCTGAACCTGGGCGTCCGAATTTTCCAAAGACTACCCGGGGCCGGACTGCCTGCTGAAGAAGGCTCGAGTTTGATACCACTTCCCCATTACACCCTGCTTCGTCCCCCTGGGTGCGTTGCGCCAGCCCCTCCCCCCCCAACCGTCTCATTGTTTACATGGCAACAAGCGGCCATCCCCCTCCACAGCTCCAGCATTGGGCAGCACCAATGCCATTACGATACAATGACACAGGCCGACAAGCACGGGTTTCGGGACCCGGGGTGTTAAGCCACCGAGAGGGGAGGCATTGAAAGGTCTCACCTCCTTTCCCCTTTTTGAAGAAACCACCAAAAAGGTCATGGGAAAAATGCCCTTGTCACATGAGCTTGTGGGATCTTATTCTGGGAAAGATCGTTGGACACTCGAAACAACAGGTTCCCCAGCGACGGAGGAGGAGACGGAACAAAGGGACAGGAGTCTTTTTTCTCCCAAATCCACAAAGGCCCCCACAGTTTTTTCAATTTCATCGGCTTATTAGGAGGGTTCGGGGTCCAAGCATGCAAGGGGCACATCAGTTTTAGGGGCATCATCCAGGCTCAGGGGTGGTGAAGCTGGCCGGGGGAGCGGGAGAGGGGAGGGGGAGGGGGAGGAATTCCTAGACACCGAGTTACCGACTCCCCGCCTTGGGAAAAAAGGTGGCGCGAATTTGAGGCGGAGGAGGAAGAGGGAAGTGAGTTTCTATGCCCCTCGACCCAGAGCTTGGGAAATCAAGGCTCCATCTCTCACAGAGGGTTGGGGGGCTCCATTTCCTCCAACATGACCCGCATTAAGGGGCCCCAAAATGAACAACAGTTACGGTGGGCCCCCCTCCTGGACCCCCCGGTACAAAACAAAACCAGCCTTTCCTTCCACCCACCCAAATAGAGAGTAAAAAGCAGGAAAAGGAGACCTTGCGATTTATCAACTGGGGACATCGTTGCGCGCTTCACGTTCTTCAAAGTCATGGTGGAACAAGCCCGCACGTGACAGCAGTAAGGGGCCCAATACCGACGGGAGCAGCACACAGGGAAAGTGGCAGAAGCCTAATGGGGGGACCCCCTGGCAATCTTTATTTACCACCTCCCAACGCATGCAAGCAGGGCACACATACAACACCCAGGAAAACCTTTAAGATCATGGGGCACGACATCTGCAACTCAACACCGAATTTTTTGTATGTGTTTTTCCCGGGCCCAATGACTTTTGGGGATCCAAAATGACGAAAGGCCCAGCTGGCCGCCACCCATAGAGGGGTTTTTCCCGCGGGCCTACAGCACAGCCGAGGGGAAAAACAGACAAAAGCATCCCCTTTTTCCCCAGATAATGGGATCGTTTTTACTTTCATCAAGATGAACAGGGGATGGGTCTCTGAGAGTTTTTGGGCCCCAATTGCCGAGGGGCACCGATTATTTTGCGGTCTACTTCACTTTCCCTCCAAACAGAAAGGTCCCTTGAAAAACTTTTTTTAAAAATAAACATTTCTTACGCAACTTTTATTCTCATTCCCCAACATTTCATTTTTTCTGGTTTGCTGTGAGGAACGTAAAAGACACCAAAGGGTTTCATAAAAAAACCATATTCCATTTACCACTTTCATCTTTAAATTTTTTTCCAAATGTCAAGGGTTTTGGGGTATTTTGCCTCAAAATTTTTTAACATGGCTGAGAAGTCATATTTAAAATTTTTTTTGGGTAAAGTTGCTGTGAGATCAGCAATAATTAGGTTTTTTGGGAACAGAAATGTGGTTTTTTAAGTGCATTCTCACTCAAAAATTTTAACAGTGGCTGAAAAGCATATTTATAATTTTTTTGGGTCTGCTGCTTTGAAATCCCCAGCAATACTACGGTCTTTTTCAAAAAAAATTTTTTTTCTAATAACATTTTCTTTTCACAATTGTCAAAAGTGGCCAGGGTCAGTTTTTAAAATTTTTTTGGGGGCTTTTTGCGTTGACAGCAGCTATACTACAGGTCCTTTTATAAAAAAAATGTTGTTTCAACAGACATTTGTTCTTCCAATTGCCAAAGGGGGCCAAAAAGGGTCAGCTTTGAATTTTGGAGGCATTTTCTGTGACATGCACTAAAACTACAGGTCCTATAAAAAAAATTTTTTTCTAACAACTTTTTGTTCTTCACAATTGTCAAGAGGGGCCAAGGGGATGGTGCTGTCAGAAACAGAATAGGAGACACGTTAATGGACACAATTAAAAAATACTTTTTTTTTTGCAAGATCTTTAACAAGTTTTCAATCCCGTATTGAGAAAAAACCCATTTAATTTAATTAAAAAAAAGAGAAACAAAGCAGGTGGATCCACCTATTTTAAAAAATGTGTTTTCTAAAAATTAAACTACTAAAAAACTTGCATGTACAAAATAGCGTTAAAAAAATTCCTTAATTTTGAAAAAAAGGGGGTTTACAGGAAAACTTAACCAGATTGGGTTATTCAAGGACATGGAGTAAAGGAGCCGGACAGAGAAAAAAGTACAGGACCATTTTTCCTTCCCCCCCCATTGAGAAAATGAGAAAAAGAAAAGCCAAAAAAAGGGGGAAACCCGGGTGTAACAGGGGCTTTAAAAACCCCCAAAATTTTTCCCAAAGGGAAATCAAAGTCCGTACTCATACGGGGGGGGCAAGCGACCCCGGGGCTTTACTGTGTACTGGGGGAAGGCTGGGGAGTTCCACACTTTTGTTCCGCATCGCTTCAGCACGACAGTTTTTTTGCTGTTCACAGGGCAATTTAAGCCTGCGTGTTAAAATGACGGACGCCAGCCCCGGGGCCTCACCGCACCCACTGTAAACTCCCCCTGGGTCAGCGTGGCACAGGACAGGGAAGTCCCCAAACCCCTTTTTAAACTAAAATGGTGGGGTTTAAAGACTCCTTTTTCCGGGACTTTTTAAACGGGGGTCAGACAGGTTTAATTCAAAAGCGGGCCAGGGCAGATCAAAATCAATTTTCCCGTTCAACTAAAATGGTGGTTGAAAGACTCCTTTTTTTCCCCATTTTTTTTAAATCGGGGCAGCAGGTTTGGGGCTCATCGTAGCCCGGACAGGTATAGTTTTAATGTCCAAATTTAAAATAAAATGGTGTTGAAAGACTACTTTTTTTTCCCGGGACTTTTAAACGTGGGGCAGACATTTTTTAAGGGGCATCTGCCCAGGACAGGGGGTTTTCAATGTCCAGTTCAACTAAAATTGGGTTGAAAGACCCTTTTTCCCCCACTTTTTAATCTGGGGGGCGACAGGTTTAATTCAAAATGTGGCCCAGGACAGGGCATATAATTCCCGTGAAAATAAAATGGTGGTTGAAAGACTCCATTTCCGCACTTTTTAATCTGGGGTCAACAGGTTTAAGGTTTTAATACTCGGTCCAGGGCGGTAAGTCAATGTCCCGTTTAACAAAAAAGGGGGGTTTAAAGACTCCCTTTTTACGGCACTTTTTAATCTTGGGCAAAAGGTTTAAGTGTCCTTCTGCGTTTCCCGGACAGGGTTTTTTCAAAGTCCAGTTTTAAATAAAAGTGGGTTGAAAGACTCCTTTTTTCCGGGACTTTTTAATCTGGGGTCAGACAGGTTTTTAAAGGTTATACGCGGTCCAGGGCAGTTCTAGTC
Organism: Phyllomedusa bahiana; assembly: GCA_025379985.1. Lineage (NCBI taxonomy): Eukaryota > Metazoa > Chordata > Amphibia > Anura > Hylidae > Phyllomedusa > Phyllomedusa bahiana. The sequence goes on along the minus strand of JAODAL010007472.1, from coordinate 98,221 downwards.
AATGTCCCCTGAAAATAAAATGGTTTTTTTTTAAAGACTCCTTTTTTCCGGATTTTTAAATCTGGGGCATCAGGTTTGGGCCCCAAGCTGTCCCTGGACAAAAAAGTTAATTTCCAGTTCAAAAAAATTTTGGGTTGAAAGACTACTTTTTCCGGCACTTTTTAATCTGGGGGTCAGACAGGTTTAATGGTCATACTGCGGTCCAGGACAGTTCTAGTCCATGTCCAGTTCAACTAAAATGGTGGTTGAAAGACTCCTTTTTCCGGCACTTTTTAATCTGTGGGTCAGACAGGTTTAAGGGTCATGCTGCGGTCCATTACAGGGTTTGTCAATGTCCAGTTCAACTAAAATGGTGGTTCAAAGACTACTTTCTTCCGGCACTTTTTAATCTGTGGGTCATGCAGGTTTTTAGGGTCATGCTGCGTTCCAGGACAGGGATATTCAATGTCCAGTTCAAGTAAAATGATGGTTCAAATAATACTGCCTTCTGGCACTTTTTAATTTGTGGGTGATGCAGGTTTAAGGGTCATGCTGTGGTACAAGACAGGGATAGTGAATGGTGTGTGACTTTTTTCTGTGGCTTTTATAGCCTAAGTGTTGTGCCTAAGATGTAGCAGGTATCCATTTGACTGTTGTGGCTGTTAATTCCAGCTTCTCCAGCCCTGTTTGGGTGTAAGAATGAAGGTGTTGTTGCTCTCCCATAGACTTTAATGGTCATCGGAGATGATCGACTATCGACTATCGAAAAACCTTATCGATGGTGGCCGACTATCGACTATCGCCCGATGTCGATAGCCAACGTAATCGCTCAACACTAGTAATAGGTAATACACAGGCAATGCAGTGGGTCAGTAGATGCACCATAAAACATTCAACCAGTCACTGATGATACAGAACAGTATTATGTCACAAACATATGGATGCAGCACATAAGGGATACATGTAGCCGGTTTATGTGAGAAAAAATATACTCAACAGGTTTTAGTAGATAGGAACCTCTCAAGCATACTCATAATTAGAGATGGGCGAATTTCTCAAAACTCGGTTCGCTCACTTCGCCGAATTTTCTGACAAAAAATAACTTCGTTCCAAATTACTTCAGGATGAATCACGTTAAAAAACAGCTATTTCCAGGCTGCACAGAGCCTGCAGGGTGCTGTAGAACTTTGCGCCATGCTTAAATATGCAGAGGGAGCTTGGTTTGGTCTTCATACAATGTTGTGTTTTAGTACGACACGCACATGACTGCCGCCGCTCTTAGAATCGCTTCACTATAAAATTCCCTGGGCACTTGAGAGGGCAAAACTGACCAAAAACTGAAGCGGGAATGTTGCCTGATAAAGTCATGCCAGAGAAAGCTGGAAAAAAAAAAGCTGAGAGCTCGGGTGGCAACTTTATGACAGAGTGTGGAGGTGACGGCGGAGCCACAACACCGAGGTCAGACAGTGGCACAAGACATTCCGAAGGTACAAAAACACGAGTGGGCCAAGGAGTGGCCAATGCAAAGTGAAGGGGGAACGGGGGCGCCAGAGGTCAGGCAGTGCACAATGCATTTTTGGAGGGGGGCAAAAACAGGAATAGCCACAGAGTAGCACAATGATACAGTGGGGGAGTTGACAGCAAAACAGCACCCAAAAATGGGTCAGAGAGTGGCAAAAATGACATTCTGTGGGGTGCAAAAACGGGATAGGCCCAGAGGGGCACAATGCGAGAGTGGGAGGTGAGGGGGGCCAGCAGCAGAGGTCGGAATGGCACAATGACATTCTGGAGGTCAAAAACTGGAAGGCCACAGAGTGGCACAATGACAGGTGTGAGGTGAGTGCAGCAGCATAGGTCAACAGGGGCACAATACTTTCTGGAGGTGGCAAAAAAGGGGGGCCCAGAGTGGCACAAGACAAGAGTGGAGGTGAAGGGGGCAGGGCAACGAAAATGGGGTCAGGGTGCACAAGACACAGTGGGAGTCACGGCGCAGCCACACACAGCAAGACAGACAGGGGCACAAGACAGGGGTTTGAGGTGGTGGCAATACCAGCCCTGGTAAAAGATGGTTGGTGGCAGGGGAGAAACTGCCAGAGGGTTGGCATCAGGCGGGTTGGTGGCATCGAATAGTGGCGAGGCAGTAGTTTTGAACCCAAACTCAAATTTTTTCACAGTTTGGGGGAGGGTCATGGTGATGTAATCGACCCTAAGGCTTTGGGTGGTGGAAATCCTGGCCATCCACCCTGATTCATTTTGACAAAGGTCGTCTTCCACATTTCCCGTGGACAAGGGGGGGTTTTCCCCTTTGGGGAACGACGCCCCGCCGCATGAACCCCCGCCTGTGCCACACTATGCCGGCCCCGGACAGCTTCTCCAAGAAAACCCGGGGCAATTGCGCCACACACCCATTTGCTGCCCTAGTCCACGGATCTTCAATTTGGGTGGCAGATGTGTCCAAGTAGGCCACCACCTGTTGGTTCGGGGTCTGCCCAGGTCCTGCTGCTGCTGCTGCTGGCAAGCCCTCCTCACGGGGGGGGTGAAGGAAGCTCTATCAGTGACCCAATTTGGGTTTGTTGATGGAGCTGGTCTGCCCGACCCCCCCCCCCTTTCCCCCCAGCAGCCGGGTAGGCACCTACGCTAAAGAACCCCCCGGTAAACCCTGTCAAGGGGGGACGTCCCGCGCAAGGCAGCGGCCAACTGACTACGGAGGATTTCCCTTTTAATTTGGTTTGTCCTCCCTCCAATAGCTGGGAAAAGGCCCCCCTTTTGGACCGGTAGCGAGGGGCCAAATGGGTGGAGAGCCAGAAGCCATCCCTCTGCCCGGATGCTGACTGTTCATCGTCACTACCCGGCAAATCAGTATGGCGGGCCATCTGCACAAAACTCCGAGGGCCCCCGCCCCTTCTCCCCTGATACTGCCATGGTGCTTGCGGGTCATCTGCCTCGTCTTCCTCATCTCCACAGCTCCTCCAGTGCTCCGCTCCTCCTCTCTTGTCACCTGGGTTAGGGAAAAACCATAATTTCACCAGACAATGCTTTTTGCTCCAAGTCCGCCACTCCCCCTCCTCCATTTCAGTCCCCACCGGACTCATTTCGCCCCGTCCCATCCCCTGCCCCGAAGATTTTTCAGCATCTGTTCCAGGACATAAGCAGTGGAAAAGAGTTATTCACCCGTAGTCCCCGGCGACTGAAAATGCGTTGGCCTCCCCGAACGGCCTCAACAAACGGAGGTGTCACCTGAGCTGCCACTGGTGACAACAAAGTTACACAGGGATAATCCTTCCACCTGGTTCATCAAAAAATCGTTAATGGCCTTTCTCTGTTCATACAGTCGGGGCCCAAACATGTGCATGGCCGTTTTTGCCCTCAACTCGAGGAGGAGTTCCGACTTTATAAGAATGGGTGAAGTGCTGCCATTTCCGGCCATTTTCAGAATCTTCTGAAATCGGTGGAAGACTTCAGGAACCTTTTCACAACCAATAACATTTCGCCATGCAGGGCCAAAGGACCATCCCCCCTCGGTGCGGGGGGGACCCAGTTTCCCCCCATTGTCCGTCCCCATGGGGCCGTTTTTCAATTGGCGCGGGGGAAAACCACACATCATTTTTTGCTGCTGACGCGGAGAAGTTTTCCCCCCCTTTTGGGCTTCGTTTCCCCGAGGGAACCAGGTGAAAACTACTACACCACGTGCCCAAAAAGGGTATTGGAGCAGTATTATGGAGGCAAGATGGGGGTTTTTGGGGTGGGGGAGGGAGGCGGACACTGGCGCAGGACCGCATTTGCAACTGGGGGAGAAAGCGGCGTCCCTGTCAATTGTTGGGGCCGGGGCCCGGAAAGCACATTCACTCAGTGGGCCTAAAAACTTTACGGGCCCTGCCCGTAGTTAAGACCAAACGTCCGTGCGGGCCGTGCACCTTAAACAAACCATGCTAAGGATGGCCACCTTCTTTTCCCAATTTTTTTATAAAGGCGGGACTCCCTTTTTTTGGAAAAGAAAGGACGGTTTGGGAACTCTCCTTTCTGGGCTCGCAAACCCATTAGTTCCTGAAACGGTGAAGCCACCTTTTGGAAAAGGGAGGGACTGCAGTACCAACAACGGACGGGGAGCACGGTCAGCTGCTCACCTTGGGATGGTGGATGCTTCTGTTGTCCTTTGCATGCCGCTGAACGATGCTGGCCCAGAGTAGCGAGAGAGGAGCATCTGGACGGGAGATATGTCAAAGAAACACTCCCTTTTGCAGAGGTGGTGGAGCCTTATGGGTGCAAGGCATGCTGCCATGGGCGCTGCTGCTGTGCTGCTGCTGTTCGCAGCGGGAAGGGTGGACCACCAAATTAGCCCGTTTCCCAGGCCACCGGGTGGGACCCTGCATGTGTTTACCAGGGGCCGTGGGCCAAATTTGCCCCTGGCCCCCCTTCACTTTCGCTTACAGATTTACATAACCCTATTTGGCTCCTCCGGTGTCTTAGCAAAGAACTGCCACACCGCCGATTTTGGATTTTGCCACCAACCCCCCCTATGGAAAAATGTCGCCGCGCCCCCCTGAGCCCGTGCCCCTATTTTTTGGACCTCGAAGCGGTTTTTTTTTCCCCGTGGCCGCTTTGGGTCCCGACCTACACGCTTCTATCCTGCTGACTACGGGCCCCAAACCCACTTTCGGGGGGCCCGCTAATGGGGCAAGCTGACGCCCTCTTCTCCCGACATTAAAGCTCTTGCCTCACCCAGCCCCAAATGCGGGCGGCTTTAAAAATCATCTATTTTTGTTTCATCGTCACGCTTCCTCACCCGGTCTTGGAGAGAGGGGACCTCTCACAACAGACCTCCCCCGCCACTCTCAACATCTATCCTTTGCCGGTGCTGCAAAAAGCAGGGGATAGGCCCCCTTCTTCGCTCCCCAAGTAGCTGCGATGCCCTCCTCAAAATTTTCATCCTGCTATATAGGGCGCGAGCCCAGCCAATAGGAGATCTCTGGCTGAGGGAAGGGAGGGACAGAGGGGGGTTTGAGGACAGGTGGGGGCCCGTGACCCGCTCCCGGGCCATGCCAACAAAGGGTTTTGTCGACGTTCCCACCACTCTTGGCGGGGTTGTCAGATGTCATTGGGGGGAAAGGGGATACCTAGTCAACCAAAAAGAACCATTGGGTGCGAACAACACACGGCCGCAGAAACAGCGGCAGTTGGGGGCCTCCCCGATGACCCCTGGCGACGTCCCCTTCTTCTGCGACCTAGGGCGGGACTTTTTGTGCCACTCCCACCGCAGTGAAGGCCTGCCACCCCTTTTGTCTAAATACGTTTGTTAAAAATGTACAGACACTTTTTTAATGAAGAATCTGATATGATAAATACAACCCCGTTTTTGACTCCAAATGAACCCACTAAAAGCTGGGTAACCTGGAAAAAATTGCGCCCCACAAAGGGGCAGGAAAAATTGCTTCTATGTGCCGTTTTAAAAAACCCGGTATTTTAATGAATATAAAAAACACAAACAGGGTTAAATTAAACCTTTTGGATATGAATTTGCACGAAATTTTTTTCTGTACGGTGAAAAACAACGTTTCTTTTACTGGTACAATGCAGAAAAACGTTAAATTTAAACCCCCGGATGTACATTGCGCCAAACAATTGAGCAACCACAAATACTAGTTTGTAGCGTGTTCAATGGCGTATTTTTACGCTAAACAACAAGAGAAAAAATTGTAATTAACCTTCGCTTGTGAATTAAAAACTACAGGAAAAAGGGATTTTTTGGCGGGAAAGACGGTTTATTTTAGTCACCAAGCAGAAAAACAACGTTAATTAAAACCCCCGATGTAAATTGCGCCCAAAAAATTGAGCAACCACAAACTACGAGTTTTTTGCGTGTTACAATGGCGTGTTTTTTACGCTACACAACAAGTGAAAAAATTGTAATTAACCTTCGCTTGTGAATTAGGCTAAAGGAAAAATGTATTTTTGGGCGGTGAAAGACGGACTTATATAGTGCGGTGACATTATAGAATCCCGCCGGTCTCTGATTGGCTTCATCTCTGCACATGTCATGCAGGCTATGCCCTTCTTCCTCCCAGAGTGCTTTGCCCCATGTAACTCCATGTGCTCACAGCCATTTTATCAATCAAAAACACACTTCGTTCCGAACCGAAGTTTTCCTGAAATTCCAAACGAATTACACTTCATTAGAATCAATTCGCCCATCTCTACTCATAATATCCTGGTGGTTATGCTAGGAAGATGTTGATGTCTAATCCTCCACATATTCCGAGTATACTCTGTTGTACCATGTTAGATGAAGAGACTTAAAGGGGTTTTTCTCACCACAATGATTAGCTTTAAACACAGAACAACAGCTTTTGAGAAAGAGCTGAAGAGCTTGCTAGCACCATCTATTGGATGTAGTAATCCTCAATTCATATGTGACTAAGTCTTGCAATGTTGAAAATGATTTAAACCGAACCAGTGAAGTTCATCTGCATACACTTGTTTTAGGGTGTTTGTCCCTTGTCAGTGTAGAGTAGAACTCACTGGCTGGCTAGGGCTCATTGAGGAGTGGCACCATATCGGTGTTTGAGAATTTATTCACCTTTACGCACCTCACTGGGCATTTGCATAAAACAAGTCTTTTGGGAAAGAGCTGAAGAACTCGCCAGTGCCATCTATTGGATGTATTAATCCTCAATTCACGTGACTAACTAAGTCTTGCAGTGTGAAAAGGATTGAAACCAAGGCAGTGAAGTTTATCTACAGACAGATTTTTTATCATAAATATTTATTAACAATCAATAGTTAAAAACAAGCATCCAATATATTAACGTGACACACCACAGGACACATTAAATTAACACATTTGTCATACATAACATGCAATGAGACACAAAGCAAAGGTTAACCTATGCTAAACATCACATCACATGCTATGCTAACAACCTCCACACTTCAAACATGATGAACATTGAAACAAAAACAGACCTATGAGAGGAAAAAGGAAAGGGAAACAGGGAAAGGAGAGGGGAGTTCACAGGCCCAAAGCTTTATTGAAAGACTCTGACACAAAGGGGAAAGTGGGAGGGAGGATAATGACTAATCCTTATTTCCGTCTAGACTATCTAGGATGGAATTGTCTCTGAGCAGGCTGTGGATTAACCTGCCTCCCTCTGCAAGACTAGGCAATTTCTGAAGATCCAGATAGTGTCCTTAAAGCAGTTCATAAGGCGCGGGTCCTTCTGGATTGCCTTGATAGTATGTTTCTGGGAAACAGACCGTAAAGCACTGAATGGTGTGAAAGGGTCCTCTTGGGCACCCAGTCTTTAAGTTCATGAACCATGGCATCCAACAAACCCAGAGCAAAAGGACACTCCCAAAAGATTTTTCAAAGATGTTTCCTCCATGAAAGGGCACCATGGGCAGTACCACATTTTACAAAGGTTGTAGATATGCTTGAAAGACCTTAGGGACAGTCTACGACATATCCTTGTGTCCATTGGTTAACCTGCATGAAGCCACATTTTCCAAATCAACAAAGCTGTGGCATCAGGGAGCCCTGGAACTCCAACACATACCTGGCTCTGATGAGCTTGTGAATAACCTTGGATTTCCAAAAGTCAGGCTTTAATCCCTCCAGCTTGTGTTCCCTCATGAACCGGACAACATCTAAATAGAACCATAGAGTTTCCCAATTGTAAGAGTATGAGCTACCCCCTTATCCTAGACGAGACCCCACCAAAGGGGCAACAGGAATAAATGGGAAGTGGATCTGCCCAAAGAGTCACTTTGCTGTCACGTGTCCGACTAATGCTGTCACACACAATGGAGAACAACCGCACGGTGGGGTTGTCGGGTATCTCTTTCCAGCCTTTTAAAGAATCTTTGTACATGATTCTTCACTTGACTCTATCCATCTTGGAACCCCAGATTAAGCGGAAGACAGTCCTGATAATGGCCCTGAAAATGGTGGCAAGAAGGAGCTAGGCCTGTGTAGTGTACTGTAGCACAGGCAAAGCTTCATTACGCAGAACCAGTGCTTAGCCCACCAGGGTGAGCTGTCTGAGGCTCCACAAGTCGATTCTTTGATTGACTTTGGCCAAGTGATCTTGGGAAAGAACTGAAGAGCTTGCCAGCGCCATATATTGGATGTAGCAATCCTCAATTCACATGTGACTAACTAAGTCTTGCAATGTAGAAAGGATTGAAACCAAGCCAGTGAAGATCATCTACAGATCTGTTTCGGGGTGTTTGTCTCTCATCAGTGCAGAATAGAACTTACTGGCTGGCTAGGTGAGAGGCAAGTGTAGCAAGTGTAGCTTAAAAGTGGTAAGAGGCACCATGTCGGTGTGTGGGGACTTATTCACCTTTTTGCACTTCATTGGCTTGGTTTCAATCCTTTTCACATTACAATACTTAGTTAGTCACATGTAAAATGAGGATTACTATATCCAGTAGATGGTACTGGCAAGCTCTTCAGCTTACATTTCTGTTCTGATTTTGCTTTGTTTAGGAGATGGAGGAGATGTTATCTATTGCTTGTGTACATACGTTTCTCTAGGTTACTGACCACCTCTTTTTGCTCTTACCTTGCTCTCATTGCTGCAGTGGCCCTGTCCAAACAGGTGACATCACTCCTTGCTATGTCTTACCTGTAATACAGATGCTTGTTTATTTATGTTACTGACAAACTTAAACTCTCTCTTTAAAGCTCTGCAATCTTTTGCACTACAGTTTACAAACTTTAAGCATTTATCTCCCTGTTACAGGATCAGCTAGGAATAGCAGAGCTGATATGTGAATCACTGCTATACACTCACCCATAGTCTGACCAGGAAGTGTGAGTCTGAAGCTGACTGTGAAGAGCAGGCTCTGTGAAACAACATTGGGAGAACACCCCTTTAAGTAGTCTTGAAAGTTTCCTGTTTAACATCAATATTGTGGGTATCATAACTGCAAGGACTATTATTTTGTTTATGTAATTAGACAAATTAAAATTTATTTTGAAAAAACAACCATACATAAAATGGATTGTATGTGTAATATCTTCAAACAAGGCTCAAGAGACCAAAGATTAGACAACTTGGGTCACATAAAGGAGCTAATGGTAGAATGGGTAATACTTATGCTCCGTTCACATCATGATTTGTGCCTCCATCACCGTTATTTGCTGGGATACCATTAAAAAAGAGATCCAGATGTACAGTGAAGGAAATAATTATTTGATCCCTTGCTTATTGTGTAAGTTTGCCCACTGACAAAGACATGAATAGTCTATAATTTTAAGGGTAGGTTAATTTTAACATTGAGAGATAGAATATCCAAAATAATATCCAGAAAATCACATTGTATGAACTATAAAAATGTATTTGCATTTTGCTGACAGAAAAAAGTATTTGATCCCCTACCAACCAATAAGAGTTCTGGCACCTACAGACCAGTTAGATGCTTCTAATCAACTTACCTGCTTTAAAGACAGCTGTCTTAAAAAGTCACCTTTATAAAAGACTCCTGTCCACAGACTCAATCAGTCAGACAATAACCTCTGCAACATCGGCAAGACAAAAAGGAGCTTTCTAAGGATGTCAGGGACAAGTTCATAGACCTGTACAAAGTTGGAATGGTCTACAAAACCATAAGTAAGACGTTGGGTGAGAAGGAGACAACTGTTGGTGCAAAAGTAAGTAAATGTAAGAAATACAAAATGACTGTCAATCGACATCAATCTGGGGCACCATGCAAAATCTCACCTCGTGGGGTATCCTTGATCATGAGGAAGGTGAGAGATCAGCCTAAAACTATACGGGGGAACTTGTTAATGATCTCAAGGCAGCTGGGACCACAATCACCAAGAAAACCATTGGTAACACATTATGCCATAGTGGTTTAAAAAACTGTAGTGCCCGCAAGGTCCCCATGCTCAAAAAGGCACACATGTAGGCCCATCTCAAGTTTGCTAGTAAACACCAGGATAATTCTGTGAGTGATTGGGAGAAGGTGCTGTGGTCAGTTGAGAAAAAATTTAGTTCTTTGGCATGAAATCAACTTGCTGTGTTTAGAGGAAGTGAAATGCTGCCTATGACCCAAAGCACATTATCCCCTCTGTCAAGCATGGAGGTGGAAACATTGGGCCTGATTTATCAAAACTGTCTAACAGTAAGAATGTCTTAGTTGCCCATGGCAACCAATCAAAGCTCAGCTTATATTTTTGAAACAACTGTGGAGAAATGAAAGCTAAGCCCTGATTGGTTGCTATGGGCAACTAAGACAGTCTTACTGTTAGACAGTTTTGATAAATCAGGCCCATTATGTTTTGGGGGGTGTTTCTCTGCTAAGGGCACAGGACTAGTGATGAGCGATTACGTCGACTATCGTCATCGGGTCGATAGTCGATATCATCAATTATCAAGACGATTTCCGATAGCCGATAATAGACTATCGCTAGAGATGGGCGAATTGATTCTAACGAAGTGGAATTCGTTTAGAATTTCAGGAAAACTTTGATTCTGAACAAAGTTGAAGTTTGGGGTGATTCACGAGAACGAAGCGTGTTTTTGATTGATAAAATGGCTGCGAGCACATGGCGTTACATGGGGCAAAGAAGTCTGGGAGGAAGAAAGGCATAGCCTACATGACATGTGCAGAGATGAAGCCAATCAGAGACCGGTGGGATTCAGTGACGTCACCGCACTATATAAGTCCAGACGCCATGCTCGCTCCTCACACTCCTCTCACTGTACTGTGTAGGGAAGCTGCTCCTGCTGCCACTGCTGCTGCTTATGATATCTCATACTAAAGAACTCACATTTATACAGCGATTTTTGGGGGGTGTCACAGCTTGTCTCAGAGACTGCTTCTCTTACGTTCTAATTCTGATTTTGTGGGGTATTGGAACTGAAGTCCAGTGTGCTTCCAATGCAGCTGCATACACATTTTAATGCTATCTGCTCAGTTCTTGAGCACATTGAATATCCAAGGGTTATCTAAGCCTATTCCTGTTGGATTCAGTTAAAGAAACAGTGTTTTTACAATCCAAATACCACTTAATTTTTGGTTGCTCATTTATTTTGCACAATTTAGATCCAGGGGTTAATTAAGCATTTTTCTGCTGTTGTGGTCACTAAAAGAAACGTTCTTTTTCACCTCCAAAGAAGAAATTTTGCCTGTAGCATAATTCACAACCGAAGGTTAATTACAAGTTTTTCTTTTGTTGTGTTCCTTAAAATACACGCCATTTTTACACGCTACAAAACTGGTAATTGTTGGCAGCAAATTTCTTTTGCACAATTTACATCCAAGGGTTAACTACGTATTTTTCTGCAGTTATACTTAGTAAAAGAAACATTCTTTTTCACCGCCAAAAAAGAAATTTTGCCTGTAGCATAATTCATATCCGACGGTTAATTACAAGTTTTTCTGTTGTTGTGTTCCTTAAAATACACGCTGTTTTAACACGCTACAAAGCTGGTGATTGTTGGCAGCACATTTCTTTTGCGCAATTTACATCCAAGGGTTAACTAAGTATTTTTCTGCAGTTGTATTTAGTAAAAGAAACGTTCTTTTTCACCACCAAAAAAGACATTTTGGCTGTAGCATAATTCATAACTGAAGGTTAATTAAAAGTTTTTCTGTTGTTGTGTTTCGTAAAATACACGCCGTTTTAACACGCTACAAAGCTGGTAATTGTTGGCAGCATATTTCTTTTGCGCAATTTACATCCAATGGTTAACTAAGTATTTTCCTGCAGTTGTACTTGGTAAAAGAAACGTTCTTTTTCACCGCCAAAAAAGAAATTTTGGCTGTAGCATAATTCATATCCGAGGGTTAATTACAAGTTTTTCTGTTGTTGTGTTCCTTAAAATACACGCTGTTTTAACACGCTACAAAGCTGGTGATTGTTGGCAGCACATTTCTTTTGCGCAATTTACATCCAAGGGTTAACTAAATATTTTTCTGCAGTTGTACTTAGTAAAAGAAACGTTCTTTTTCACCGCCAAAAAAGAAATTTTGGCTGTAGCATAATTCATAACCGAAGGTTAATTACAACTGTTTCTGTTGTTGTGTTCCGTAAAATACACGCCGTTTTAACACGCCACAAAGCTGGTAATTGTTGGCAGCATATTTCTTTTGCGCAATTTACATCCAATGGTTAACTAAGTATTTTCCTGCATTTGTACTTAGTAAAAGAAACGTTCTTTTTCACCGCCAAAAAAGAAATTTTGCCTGTAGCATAATTCATATCCGAAGGTTAATTAAGCCTGTTTGTGCTTTTATATTCAGTAAAATACACAGTATTTTTAAAAAGCACATACAATGTAAATTTTTCCTGCCCATTTGTGGAGCGCAATTTATATCCAATGGTTACTCAAGCTTGTTAGTTAGTTAATTTGGAGTCAAATACAGGGTGTGTATTTATCATATACAGATATCTTCATCAAACATTGTCTGTACATTTTAGAACAAACAGTATGTCAGACAGAGAGGTGGCAGGCTCTTCACCTACGAGTGGCAGTGGCACAAACATTCCTGGAGCAGGCCCAGGTCGCAGCACAGCAAGGGGACGTCGCAGCAGGGGTCACTCGGTGAGGCCACAACTGGCGGTGTCATCTAGTGGCCGTGTGTTGTTCAGCAACCCAATGGTTCTTGATTGGTTGACTAGGTCATCCACTTCCTCCCAGATGACCTCTGACAACCCCAGCCAAGAGTCGGTGGGAACGTCAGACACAACCCTTAGTTGGCATGGCTCGGGAGCGGGTCAGCGGCTCTCACCTTTCCTCAACCCGCCTCTGTCCCATCCGGTTCCCTCAGCCAGAGATCTACTATGTGGTCTGGGCTCAGTGCCACTATACAGCGAGGATAAGGAGGAGAGTCAGCAGCTACTTGGCAGCGAAGAAATGGGGCCAATATCCCTTGCTTCTTGCAGTAGGCGGCAAAGTATAGATGTGGAGAGTGGCATGGAAGGTCATGTTGTGAGGGGTCAGCCTCTGCATACCAAAACCTGTGATGGGGACAGCAGTGATGATGAAACACAAATCGATGATGATGTAGCGAACTGCACTTGGGAGCCGGCTGAAGCAAGGGCTTCATCATCATCAGGAAAAGAGGGTGTCAGCTTGCGCGTCAGGCAGTGGTGCAGCCAGCAAATGGGTTGTGTGGCCGTGAGTCAGCAGGGTAGCAGCAGTGTGAGGTCGGGAGCCAAGCGGCCACGGGGTAGAGAACCCGCTTCGCAGGTCCAAGAAAGTAGCGGCACAGGGGCTCAGCGAGGCAGCGGCGGTAGTAGTCACTCAGTGCGGAGCGTTGGCGGTAAAATCAGCTACTCGGCGGTGTGGCAGTTCTTTGCTAAGACACCAGAGGAACCGAATATGGGTATATGTAGAATCTGTAGGCAGAAAGTGAAGAGTGGCCAGGGAGCTAACGTTGGCATCACGGCCCAGAGTCAACACATGCAGCGTCACCATCCGGTGGCCTGGGAGAAACGTGTCTCAGATGTGGTGGTCCATCCAGCCGCCGCAGCAACAGCAGCGCCCAGTGGCACGCATGCCATTGCAGCCAGTCATGACTTCTCAGCCACTGTTGAAAATTGTGAGGGAGAGATGCCACTTAGAAGCCACATTTCTGTTCCAAAGGACCATGATTATAGCTGAATCTCACAGCAACATGACCCCAAAAAATTATAAAAATGACTTCTCAGCCACTATAAAAAATTGTGAGGGAGAAATTCCACCTTGAAGCCACATTTCTGTTCCAAAGGACCATGATTATAGCTGTATCTCACAGCAACATGATCCCCAAAAATTATAAATATGACTTCTCAGCCACTATTAAAAATCATGATGGAGAAACGCCACTTAGAAGCCACATTTCTGTTCCAAAGGACCATGATTATAGCTGTATCTCACAGCAACATGACCCCAAAACCATTGACAATGCGAAAACTTCTAAAGATAAAGTGAGTAAATGGAATACGGTGTTGTCATGAAACTTTGGTGTCTTTTACAGTCTTCACACCGCAAAACTAGCAAAATGATCTTTTGGGAACTGAGAATAAAAATCCCAGTGAGAAATGATCATTTTAAAAAACATTTTTCAAGAGGACCATTTCTGTTTGAAGAGGAATTTGAAATAGACCGGCAACTAATCGGTGACCTCGGCAATTGGGGTCACAACATTATCAGAGATCCATGCCTGATTCATCTTGAGAAAGTCAAACGATCCACATTATCTGTGGAAGCCGGATGCTTTGTCTGTAAGACTCCTCCAGCTGTGTTTGAAGGTCCACTCAGATATGACGTGGTGCTGGGCAGACAAAAACCTATGGCGTGGCGAGCGAGCTCGGGCCATCATCTATTTTGGATACCCAGAAGTCAATTTTTGGGCCGGAACACATCTAAAAACATCGGTGTTGAGACGCAGATAGTCGTGCACCATGATCTTAAGCCGGTCCCCTTGTTGTTTATGTGTGCCCTGCATTACATGCGTTGGTGAGGTGGTAAAAAAAGATTGCCAGAGGTCACCCATTAGGCTTCTGCCACATTGCCTGCTGCTGCCGATACGGCTACTTGGCACTAGTGTTGAGCGATTATTATCGACAAAGTTGAAATCGGCACGGTATTTACGTTGATCGGATTTTTTAGATCACGTGATAATTTAGGTTAAAATCTGTGCATAATCTATTAATATCGCGCCATTTTTGGTGTGCTTCCTGTCATTTTGGCGGCCAGCAAATCACTTACAGAATAGGGGCAGGTGAGATGTGTGTGCAACGTCATGACTGGATTGTATGGTTGCGATTGGCTGGAAAAATCACATGACCCTCGTTTTACATAGAACAGCCCTTCCTTTCATGATCGTGTTTTGTCAGCGTCTCATAGCAGTAGGACGTGCGCTCTGGGCCCCTGTCCAAACCTCAGCAAACAGCTCAGCGAAATTATTCAATTTTTTCACAGAGACAGCTCTACTTTTAAGCTGTGATCTTAGAAATTAGTTAGATCAGAGATTTGCAGATTTTGGGTAGTTAGGCAGAAAATTTTTAAAGGGGAGCTCTACCGCTGTAAAGTAAAGGGTGGGGGGGGGGGGGGGGCGAAACAGCGCTTATAAAGGAACGGATATTGTACACCCAAAACTTTGTTTAGACATTGCTTTGCCAAAATTAGGATCTTTTCTGTAAGCGGGTTTAATGTTGGGTGCAAACCCCACTTTTATTTCTAACATTTAAATAGGGTTCTTTTTCAATTTCCCCAGCCCAGCTTTGTTGATAACCCCCCCGCGTTGAATTTGAATCCAAAATTTTTTTTAGCACACATTTTATAGGGGCAAAAAATATTTTATTACCCAATCTTTTCAATGTGTTTTTTCATTTTGGCGGGCCCATTTGTTGATAGAGCCACCTTGCAGTAAATTTGAATCAGCAACTTTGTACACCACAGGTAAATTTGAAGGTCCCAAAAAATACCGTTTTTTATCCTATTTTTTTTAAACAGGTTTTTTTCCCCTTTGGTCAGTAAGCTTTTTTGATAAGGTCCCTAGCACAAAAATTTAATCCAGCAATTTTTTTTTGATTTGGGGGATTTGAAAATAGCTTGATTTGGCTTTTAAAAAGACTTCCAAACCTTCCTACCGTCTCAAATTTTTTTTTTCTAACATGGCAAAAATTTCAGGGGGTAAGCGAAAAAGAGGGGGTGGACAGGAGGTAGAGGACGAAGAAGGTGCCCTTTCCCAGTGCTGGCGACAACACCATGCCAGCAGGATCGTCCTATGCAGACCGTCAGGCCTGTCCCATCGCTGGCTCAGGGCCCTGAGAAAACTCAGTAACGAACAGCGTCGTCCAAGCTGTTCTTCATTGGTTAATTCAACATGCATTCAGTGTCTTACCTCCTCGTCCTCCCAGACACGGCCACAAATGATCTACATCAGCATCATCAGCATTCCATCCAACATGAAAGCGAATGCAGCCCAAATGTCAACATCGTGTACCCACCACCTGTGATAATCCATTTTCTGAAACCTCATCATGACATAATGCGGTGGGGTGCAGAAGGCATGTTATAAGATCAAGAGACCAAAGATGATGATTTTCTCTGCTATGACGCCCCAGTTACTGATGCATCAGAGAGGAGAAAGGAAGCCGTCCAATCGTCAAAAATCCAGGCGGTCGGCAACGCCTTGCAATCCCTCTTGCTTTGATCCCGCAGCTCTATGGATGCAGAATGTCAGGACGACCAAGTCCCAACCTTGTTGATGATGAAGATGACGACGATTGCGGAATTCAACGTGGTCTTTATCACAGAAATTGCTTGCGAGCTGCTACATCACTGGACGAGAGGAGGGAAGACGATGGGGGATATTTCAGTACGGGTCCCGCCTCAAAAATGGAGAGTGCTGTCGCCAGCAAGATCTCTGATATGATTCCGCCAGCCACGGACAGCGGAAACCCCCTTCCTCGGCTGTATCGCCGAGTCAAAAAGGACCAGGACCCTCTCAAGCCTGGGCCTTCTTTGAGCAAGCCTCTAGATTCATTCACCCAGCGATGACATATGCCAGCCTTTGCCGTTAACGCATAAGTAGTTGCAAGAACTAGGTTTTAACCACATCAACAAGTCTAATCACAGCAGCGAATGCATGAGTAGAATGAGGCAACACATGGCCGAAAAAAGGCCAACCGACGCCCAAGTGGGCCTCCTACCACTGTCACAAGATCCCCACTGTCTCCGCCTCCTCCTCCTCATTCCCACCACCAAGCGTTCCTCAGCTGCCCATGTCTCTCAGATCCATGATAGGAATCACCTCCGCATCAGCCACCACACGTCGCCCTAGTACCATCAACACCACCAGAGACCCAATCCTACCCAATCTCCTTCCCGCCAGTTTGAACGCCTGCACGGCCGTACAGCGTCCAGTCTATGCACCCAGCCTTCTGCCTTCCAGTTTGGGAGCAGAAGAAACACTTTAACCCAAAACCATCCCAAAGCCAAAAGCACCTGAATGTCGCATTGCCAGCTTTTTGGCCTTGGAAATGTTGCCTTTCTGTCTGGCGACAGTAGATGGGGTTCCGCCACTCATGGCCCTTCTGCCCCCAATACCATATGCCAAGCAGGCATTTCTTTGCCAGAAAAGCCGTCCCTGCCCTGGCCAGCAACGTGTCATCTAAAATTTCAACGGTTGTCTGCATCTGTGTCCGGAAAAGTCATCTCACCAACCGCACATGGCTATAAGCACGCCAAGGCCGCTATATCTCTGTGACAGCTCACTGGGTGAGCTGGGTGGATGTCTCTGGGGGTGAAGGTGGCTCCTCAGCTCGGCAGCAGTAACGCTCTTCAAAACCGCAGTGAATGGTGCAGTGGCTCCTTTCACCCAAAGGTCCTCTGTGGCAATCACGTGCCAGAAAACACCTGGCGTGTTTGAATTAAATCTGTCGCTTGGAGACCCGTCCACACATCAGGTCCAGGAGCTGTGACGCTCCTCCGCAAATGAGAACCGCGAGCGCTGGCCTGGGTGACCAGAGCCTTGTGCCAGGGTAATGGTGGAGTGCGATAACAGGGCGAAATCTGCTGGCCGCCCTTAAGAACGTATGGCTGGAGCACATCCGACCCTTGCCAGCACATGTCATAACCTGTCGTCCCCAAATTTTCTAAAAGCTACCCGGTCTGGACTGCCTGCTGAGGAAGTCTCGAGGGTCAGAGTAACGCACTTCCGGCCGTTTCGCACATACCCTGCTTCATTCCGCCTGCTGCATTAGCAGCGATCAGCTCGTGGTCCTTCCCGTCAACCGTGTCATTGTTGACGTGGCAACCCGCTGGAATTCCAACACTCCCACATGCACCAGCGATTGGTGGCAGCAGCGCAAATGGCCATTAAACGCAGTACGAAGTGACACATGGCCTGAACAAGGCAGCGTACGGACCTCGGTGTGTTGAGCCACCCGAGAGTGGAGGCATGTGACAGAGCTCTGCACCATCTTGCGCATTTTTGAAGAAGCAACCAAAATGGTCAAGTGCGGACGATGCCCCTTGCAGCCAGGAAGCATTAGTGGTGATCCTTAGTTCTGGAACGATCGTTGGACACTCTGAAACAACAGGTCCCGCCAGCGACGGAGGAGAAGAAGGACACAGATGCCGGACACGAGCCTTTCTCTTCCGTCCAATCCACAAGCCAGACCGTTTCTCAATTATCGGTCTTTCATTAGGCAGTGGATCGGGTAGTCCGGCTATGGCAAGGCAGCGCATCCAGCTCTTCAGGGTGCATCATCTCAGGCAAGTCAGGGCTGTGTTGAAGCTGTGCCAAGGATGCGGAGAGGAAGGAGGAGGTATACCACCGTTACCAACGTCCTCCTTTTGAAAGAGGTTGGCCGAATTTGAGGCGGAGTAGAAGATAGAGGAATATGATTTTGCTAGTGCCCCTCGACCCCGAGCTGGGAAATCAAGGCTCCATCTCTCACATGAGTGCCTAGGATGCTCAATTTCCCCAACATGATCCTCGCATTAAGGCCATCAAATGAACAACAGTTACTGGGTGGCCCCCCTCCTGGAATCCCCGGTAAACAAAATAAACTCAGCACTTCCTTCCCCCCCACCCAAATAGATAGTAAAATGCAGGAAATGGAGACCTGCTGATATGATCAACTGGAGACATCTGATTGCTCTGCTTCACGTTCCTCAACAGTCACAGTGGAACAACATCATCGACATGACAGCAGTAGAGTGCCAAGCAGCCCGCAGCGGCAGCAGCAGCAGGCAAGGTGGCAAGAAGGCCTAAATGGGATGACCTTCTGGCAATCTTTATTTACCACCTCACAACTGCATGCAATGCAGGGCACACATACAACACACAGAGACCACTTAAGATCATGTTGCACGACTATTCTGCGTCTCAACACCGATGTTTTTGTATGTAGTTCCCGGACCTCATAGACGTCTGGGTATTCCAAAATGGGCGAATGGCCAGAGCCAGCTCTGCCACGCCATGGAGGTGTTTGTCCAGCCCAGCAGCCACGTCATATCAGAGTGGACCCTTCACATCAGCTGGAGGATTCATTACACCAAAAAACGCATCCGGCTTATCACAGATAATGTGGATCGTTTGACTTTCATCAAGGAATGAATCCAGGGGCATGTGATATCTATGATGTTTGTGGCCCAAATGCCGAGTCCACCGGATTAGTGCCAGGGTTTTTTTTTTACTACTTCACATTCCTCTTCAAACAGACAATGTCCTCTTGAAAACTTTTTTTTAAAATATCATTTCTTACTGCAATTTTTATTCTCTTTTCCCACAAGTTCATTTTGCAGGTTTTGCTGTGGAGGAACTGTAAGAAGGACAGCAAGTTCATGACAACACCGAATTCCATATACTCACATTTAAATCTTTAGAAGTTTCAACATTGTCCCAATTGTTTTGAGTCATGTTTGCCTGTGAGATACAGCTATAATTATGCCTTTGGAACATAAATGTGCTTCTAAGTCTTTTCTCCCTCAGACAATTTTTAATAGTGGCTGTGAGAAGTTATATTTATAATTTTTGGGGATCATGTTGCTGTGAGAAACAGCGATAATTATGGTCCTTTGGAAATAGAAATGGTGGCTTTTTCAAGTGGCTTTTCACCCCACAATTTTAACAGTGGCTGAGAAGTCATTTTTATAATATTTTTGGGTCCCATGCTGCTTTTGAAATGCAGCAATACAACATGTCCTAATACTAAAAAGAATTGTTTTCTAACAGACCTTTGTTCTTCACATTGTCAAAGTGGCTCAAGGGTTCATGTTTTGAATTTATGGGGGCATTTGCTGAGAACATGCAGCTATACTACAGGTCCTATTATAAAAATGATGTTTAAAAGACATTAGTTCTCACAATGACAAAAGTGGCTCAGGGAGTTATGTTTTGAATTGGGGCATTTTCCTGTGAAATGCAGCTAACCCTACAGGTCCTATTGTAAAAAATGTTGTTTCTCTAACAGACATTTGTTCCTTCACAATTGTCAAGAGTGGGCTCAAGGGATGTGCTGTCAGAAATAGGAATAAGTAGGACACTGTAATGGACACATATCTCAAAATGACTTGTTTTTGCAAGATCATTAACATAGCTAGCAATACCTGTATTAGACAACCCATTAATACAATTAAAAAAAGAGAAAACAAAGACATGGTGGGATTCCATCCTATTTTTTAAAAATGTGTTTTTCTAGAATTAAACTACTAAAAACTTTGCATGTACAAAATAGCTGTAAAAAAATTCACTCTGGATTTGTACAAGTGTAGGTACAAGAAGACTTGAACCAGAACAATGTAGGGTTTTATTCAGACGACATGGATTAAGGTAGCACGACAGATAACAAAGAACAGAGACAATTCTCCAGCCGTTGTTTAAAATAGAAAACGATGCCAAGAAAAAGGGCACCTGGGGGAACAGGAGCGTTAACCACCAGTATTTCCAAGTGAAGCACAATTGGTTCTGCACTCATGACGAGGGGCAAGCGGCTACCCAGTCTTGACTGTGTACTGGGAAGGCTGTAGTCTTACCTCACACTTACCGCTTCCGCCCATCAGCTTCAGCCCGACTTATCGTTGCTGCGTCATCAGGGCATTTTACTGTGTTTAATAGACTGACGGACCCAGCACTGGCTCCTCACCGCACCCTCACTGTAACTCCGGTCCCTAGGCAGCTGAACCTGCGAGTTAATAGATGAAAGAATGCTAGCCTGGCTACTCACCGCACCCACATTAAGCTCTGGCCCTGGCAGCTGCACCTCCGTGTTAAACACATGCTGACGGCAAGCACTGCTCTCATCCGTTAGTGGCAATCCGGATAGCTTCAAATTTCTCTAAAAAATCAGATTTTGAAAAAAGGTGATTTCTGTGAAGTTAATGTAGTGTCAAAAAGGAACCCAGGCTGGACACACATTGCACAATATTGAGGCTTAAAAATTTTACTGGGGCTGGAGTCACTAATGGATTTCCCTCATTTGATCACTAGGGGAGTCTGATGCACCAAATCACTGAAGAAGTACTTGTGGAGTAAAAATGAAACCAATGAATTAGATTGTCTGAATCACTCTCAGAACCAGGAAGTGGCAAATGTCTTCTCAACTAAGAAGTTTAGGGATGTATTAGGACATTTGATATTACGTAAGTGGGTGTTGCGGACAATTAACACCTCTACACGTGTAAAAAATACCTATAAAAACTGCAGGGAGGGTGTATGTTGAAATTTAACACATTTGAAAAAAAGCAAAAATATAAGAATGTAAAACTATAAATAAAACTTTCCCTAAATACAGTTAAATTCCTGTAAACAAATGTCATTTAACCAAAAAATATAACACATGACAGTCACTGTACAAAATTAAGCATATAGGCACTTTCACTTTGTGATCTGTTGGTCAAACAGTTCCGGGTCATTCTGCGGTACAGGACAGCTATAGTCAATGTCCAGAGAAACTAAATGGTGAGTTCAAAGACTCATATTTCCACAGCGAACTTTTAATCTGTGGGTCAGTCCAGTTTAATTGTCATTCTGCGGACATGGACATAGTATAGTCTAATGTCCCATGAAACAAAAATGGTGGTTAAAGACTCCTTTTTCCGGCACTTTTTAAATGTGGGCTCATGCAGGTTTGGGGCTCATGGCTGTGGCCCAGGACAGGTATCACGTCCAATGTCCAGTGAAACAAAATGTGGATCTAAAGTACTCCTATTTTCCGGCACTTTTTATCTGTGGTTCAGACAAAGGGTTTCATGGTCATGCTCTGATTCTGCGGTACAGGACAGATATAGTCCAATGTTCCATTTTAACTAAAAAGGTGGTTGAAAGACTCCTTTTTCCGGCACTTTTTAATCTGGGGTCATGCAGGTTTGGGGCTTATGCTGATACCCAAGGACAGTATAGTCCAATGTCCAGTTTCAACGACTATTCCTTTTTCCGGCACTTTTAATCTGTGTCAACAGGTTAATGGTCATACAGTGGTACAGAAAAGGTAAAGTCAATGCCCAGTTACAACTAAGATGGTGGGTTGAAAGACTCCTTTTCCCAGCATTTTTAATCAGTGTGTCGACAGGTTTTAATGTCCTTCTGCGTACAGGCATTATAATCTATGTCCAGTTAAACTAAAATGGTGGTTAAAAGACTCCTTTTTCCAGCACTTTTAAAATGAGGGGTTGGGGCTCATGCATGTTTGGGCTCATGCTGAGGCCCCAGGAACAGGTATAAGTCAATGTGTCCAGTGAAACTAAAATGGTGGTTGAAAGACTCCTGATTTTCCGGCACTTTTTAATCTGTGGGTCAGACAGGTTTTCTTGGTTCCCATTATCTGCGGTACAGGAACAGATAAATCAAATGTCCATTTTAACTAAAATGGTGGTATGAAAGACTCCTTTATCGCACTTTTTAATCTGGGGGTCATGCCGGTTGGGGCTTATGCTGATACCCAACAGGTATGAAGGTCCGAAATGTCAAGTTCAAAGACTCTTTTTCCAGTTTTTCGCACTTATTAATCTGTTGGGTCAGACAGGTTATAATGTCATCACTGTGGTACAGAAAAGTTATAGTCAATGCCCATTCAACTAAAATGTGGTTGAAAGACACCTTATCCCCAGCACTTTTAATCTGTGGTTCAAGACAGGTTTAATGGTCATACTGCGGTACAGGACAGATATAGTTAATGTCCCACATTCAACTAAAATGGTGGTTGAAGACTCCATTTCCCGGCAAACTTTTTAATTTATTGGTCAGACAGTTTAATGGTCCTACTGCGGTCCAGGACAGGTATAGGTCCAATGTCAGTTCAACTATAATGGTGGTTCAGACTCCTTTTTCATTGCACTAATTTAATACTGTGGGTCAGACAGGTTAATGGTCATACTGTGGTAAGAACAGGTAAAGTCAAGTCTCAGTTCAACTAATATGGGTGGTTGAAAGACACCTATTTCCCAGCACTTTTTTAATCTGTGGGTCAGACAGTTTATGTCCCTAACTGCGGTACTCAGGATATTAAAGTTAAATGTCTCCGTTCAACTAAAATGTTGGCGATTTGAAAGACTTACGCCTTTTTCGGCACTTTTTTAATCTGGGTCATGCAGGTTTGGGGCTCATGCTGCTTCCAGGACAGGGATATTCAATGTCCATTCAAGTAAAATGATGTTCAAATCATACTGCCTTTCTGTCACTTTTAATTTGTGGGTCATGCAGGTTTAAGGGTCATGCTGTGGGTTCAAGACAGGGCTAGAGAAATGGTCTGTGATGTTTTTTCTGTGGCTTTTATAACGCTAAGTGTGTTGCCTAAGATGTAGCCCGTATCCATTTGACTGTTTGTGGATGATAATCCAGCTCTCCATCCTGTTTGGGTGTAAGAATGAAGGTGTTTGTTCCTCACCCCATAGACTTTAATGGTCATCGGCGATAATCTATTATCGACTATCGGATATCTTATTGATAATTGCCAATATCGACTATCGACCTGATGACGATAGTCAACGTAATCGCTCATCACTACTTGGCACTCTACTGCTGTCACGTCGCTGATGTTGTTCCACCGTGACATTTGAAGAACGTGAAGCAGACGAAATAGATGTCTCCAGTTGATCAATCAGCAAGGTCTCCATTTCCTGCATTTTACTCTCTATTTGGGTGGGTGGAAGGAAAGTGCTGAGTTTTGTTTTGTACCGGGAATCCAGGAGGGTGGCCACCCAGTAACTGTTGTTCATTTTGATGGCCTTAATATGAGGATCATGTTGGAGGAAATGGAGCATCCAAGCACTCATGTGAGAGATGGAGCCTTGATTTCCCAAGCCTCTGGGTCGAGGGGCACTAGCAAACTGATCTTCCTCATCTTCCTCCTCCACCTCAAATTCATACCAACCTCTTTCCAAGGCAGAGACGTCGGTAACGTCGGTGTCCAGGAATACCTCCTCCTCCTCCGCATCCTCCGGCACAGCTTCAACACAGCCCTGACATGCCTCAGATGATGCACCCTGAGAGCTGAGGCGCTGCCTTGCACTAGCCCTGGACCTCGAACCACTGCCTAATGAAGACCGATTAAATCGAGATCGTGTCTGGCGTTGTGTTTTCGTAGGAGTGATAGGCTTCGTGTCCGCATCTGTGTCCGTCTCCTCCTCCATCGCTGGTGGGAACTGATGTTTCAGAGTGTCCAACGATCGTTCCAGAACTAAGATCACCACAATGGTCATGCTGACAAGGGCATTGTCCGCACTGACCACTTTGGTGATTTCTTCAAAACTGGCAAGGATGGTGCAGAGCTCTTTCAGCTGCCTCCACTCTCGGTGGCTCAACACTCCGAGGTCCGCAACACTGCTTGTCAGGCCATGTGTCACTTCGTACTGTGTAATGGCATTACGCAGCTGGCACAATCGCTGGAGCATGTGGAGGGTGGATATCCAGCGTGTTGCCACGTCAACAATGAGACGGTTGACGGGGAGACCGAGCTGATGCTGCAACGCAGCCAGGCGTGACGAAGCAGGGTGCGAATGGTGGAAGTGCGAACTCAGACCTCGAGCCTTCCTCAGCACACAGTTCAGACCCGGGTAGCGCTTTAGAAATTTCTGGACGACAAGGTTCATGACATGTGCCAGGCAAGGGATGTGCTCCAGCCTACCGATCTTAAGGGCGGCCAGCAGATTTTGACCGTTATCGCACACCACCTTGCCTGGCACAAGGCTCTTGTCACACAGCCAGCACTCGGTCTCGTTGCGGAGAGCCGTCCACAGCTCCTAACCTGTGTGTGGACGGTCTCCAAAACAGATTAATTTCAACACAGCCTGGTTTCTCTGGGCACGTGATGCCACCAGAGGATCTTGGGGGAAAGAACCCTGCACCATCCCTGCGGTTTTGAAGAGCGTGCGCCGAGCCTGAGAGCCACCGTCACCACCAGAGACATCCACCCAGCTCACCCAGTGAGCTGTCACAGAGATATAGTGGCCTTGGTCATGCTTACTAGTCCATGTGTCGGTGGTCAGATGGACTTTTCCGGCCACAGATGCAGACAACGCGCTTGAAATTTTAGATGACACGTGGCTGGCCAGGGCAGGGATGGCTTTTCTGGCAAAGAAATGCCTGCTCGGCTTCTGGCATTGGGGGCAGTCAAGGGCCATGATGTGTCCACCAGATGGAAAGGCAACATTTCCAAGGCCAAAAGCCTGGCAATGCCGACAATCGGTTTGGGCTTTTGGGATGGTTTGGGTTTAAAAGTTTTCTTCGCTCCCAAAAAAAGACAGAAGGCTGGCTCTAGAGGGGCCCTGTATGGCGGCGGGCGTCAAACTGGTGGAAGGAGAAGGGGGAAGGATGGGTTTCGGGGCTGGTGGTACTCGGGCGAGG
Source organism: Phyllomedusa bahiana (assembly GCA_025379985.1). Classification (NCBI taxonomy): domain Eukaryota; kingdom Metazoa; phylum Chordata; class Amphibia; order Anura; family Hylidae; genus Phyllomedusa; species Phyllomedusa bahiana. The sequence continues at coordinate 72,949 of JAODAL010007472.1, read as the reverse complement.
TGGGGCTGAAGCAGAGGCTGATCCTGACATGATCTAGAACTGGGCACTGAGGAACACTTGGGGGGCGGAGGGGGGAGGGGGCGGAGAAAAGGGGGTGTGACAGTGGTTGGAAACCCCAGCATGGGTGGGGGCCTTTTTTGGCCAAGTTTGTCCTCCATTTTTATGCATTCGGCATGTGACAACATGTTGATGGTGGTTAAACACCTAAGATTTTTTGCCTCTACGATGCGTTTATGGAAAAGGGGCGGCAAATGGATCGCTGGATCATCAAGGTTGCTCGAAAAAGGGGGGGAAAAGGTCCGGCCCTTTTTTTGCGTGATAAGAGAGGGGCGGTGATGTTTCCGCTGATCAGGCGGGGCAGAATCACTCAGCGGACTTCTCGACCCCCCCTCCCTTTTTGAGGCGGGACCGTACTGACACACCCCATCGTCTTCCCCTGTCCAGGATGAAAAGCGTCGCAAGCAAATTCTGCTGAAAAGACCACGTTGGGACCGCAATGTCTCACATCATCATCAACCAGGTGACTTTTCGTCCCTACATTCTGCATCCGGAGCTGCAGACTACAAGCAAGAGCACGAAAGGCTTTCCCCGACCCCCCGGGGTTTTGGGATTGACCGTTTTCCTTTTCCCCTCCTCTGAGGGACATTAGCGGGCACGACAGACAAAATCACCTTTTGGCCTCTTGGCTTTGGAAATCCCTTTTTTGACCCCAAACGCATTTCTCACAAAAGGTCTTAGAAATGGTTTTATCCACATGGTGGATACACGAGGGGGTTTGGGCGCCTTCACTTCATTTGGACAGATGCTGATGATGGATGATGACATTTTGGGGCCGGACTGGAGGAGGGGGGGTAAGACCGGATGAGGTTGCATTAACCCTTCAGAACAGATTGGCGACATTTCATTATAAATTTCACGGGGCCCGACCCAGCGATGACAACCTGACGGCCTGCAATGACGATCCACGGCTTGCGTGTTGTCGCCAGCCGGAAAGGAGCATTTCTCGTACCTCTACCTCCTTCCAAAAACGCCTCTTTGCTCGCTTACCACCTGCATTTCGCACCATTTCAGAAAGAAAAAAATTTAAAAAGATAGAAAGTTTTGGAAAGTCCTTATTAAAGGACGGCAAATACAGTATTTTAAATCCCTCTAATTTTCCCAACTAGGATTAGAAAATGAAAGTTTTAGGAATACCTAGAAAGTGGCTGGTGGGCGAACCCTAAGACAAAATCAAAGGGTTTTCTTTTTCAGCCCAGGGATTTTCAAAATCCCATAGGACTAAAAGGAATTTTATGTTTTCTACAAACATCAACAAGTGTGCTTTTCTGCGCCAAACGAGATTCAACGAGCGCAAAAAAACTTTCAAAGTTTAAAATGGAACCTTGCTAAATTTTTTGTTCAAATTGTCGAAAAACGTCTATTTGAAAAAAACAGGGGGGGCCCCCAAAACAATACAGCTATTTAAAAGTTATACAATAAAAAAAAGGAGTTTTGCACCAATGAAATACCCAACAGAAACTACAAAATTTCCGTATTCAAATTCAAGGGGGCTCTATAACAAAATGGGGCCCCAGCAAAGAAAAAAAAAAAAACCTATTTGAAATGTATACGGATGATAAAAGGGGGTTTTGTTTAAAAAACACCTCGGTGACTAGAAAAATTCTTATTTTATGCAAAGTGGGGCTTTGAAAAAAACGGGTTTCGCCAAAGTGGGAAAAAAAACCCTAATTACATTGGTACTGCAATAAAGTGGTTTTTGCCCAAAAAAATAAACAGCATTATTACAAATTCTGAATGGGAAAATAAGTACAAGATGGGGCTTTCAACAAAATGGCCTGGGCAAATTTAAAAAAACCCAATTTAAAAAATTTGAAAAATAATAAAAAGGGGTTTTTGCACCATGAAAAAACAACACAATTACTACAAATTCTGTATGGTAAATAAGTACAAATGGTCTTTCAACAAAAATGCCGCCCAAAGTGAAAAAAAACTATTTTAAAATTTTTACGGATAATAAAAGGGGTTTTTGACCCATGAAAAAACACCTCGGACTAGAAAGTTTTGTAAAACCCATTGTAATACAAAGTGGTCTTTTAACAAAACTGGGGGTGCCCCAAAATGAAAAAACGAAAATTTAAATTTTGTATGAAAAAAGGGTTTTTTGACCTATGAAATACAAAGCAATTACTTCAAATTTCTGATGGGAATATAAGTACAAAATGGGTCTTTCAACAAAATGGCCTGGCCAAAGTGAAAAAAACCTAAATTTAATTTTTAAAGGATAATAAAAGGTGGTTTTTTTACCTATGAAAACACCTGAATTTAAGAAAAATTTTTACCTATTGAAAATACAATGTGGGCTTTTAAAAAAAATGGCCCCGGGCCAAAATGAAAAAAAAATAAATTAATTTTGTACGGATAATAAAAGGTCTTTTTTTCACCATGAAATACCCCGCGGGGGACTAGCAAAGTTCTGTATCCTAATTTAAGTACAAAAATGGGTTTTAACAAAACTGGGCTGCGCCAAAGTAAAAAAAACAAATTAAATTGTGTATGATTATAAAGGTGGTTTTTGCACCTATGAAATACAACAGCAATTACAAGCAAATTTATGTATTGTAATATAATTACAAGATGGGTCTTTCAACAAAAATGGCCTGCGCCAAAGTGAAAAAAACCTATTTAAATTTTGTACGGATAATAAAAGGTGGTTTTTGCACCTATGAAATACACCTGGGTTGACTAGAAAGTTTTGTATCCTATTGTAAGTACAAAGTGGGTCTTTGAACAAAACTGGGCTGCGCCAAAGTGAAAAACACGTAATTAAATTTTTTACTGATAATAATAGGTGGCTTTTGCACCTATTAAATACACCTGAGGTGACTAGAAAAGTTTTGTATCCTATTGTAAGTACAATGTGGGTCTTTCAACAAAAATGGCCTGCGCCAAAGTGAAAAAAAAAACTAATTTAATTGTGTACGGATAATAAAAGGTGGTTTTTGCACCTATGAAATACACCTGAGGTGACTAGAAAAGTTCTGTATCCTATTGTAAGTACAATTTGGGTCTTTCAACAAAAATGGCCTGCGCCAAAGTGAAAAAAAAACCTAATTTAATTGTGTACTAGGTGGTTTTTGTACCTATGAAATACAACAGGAATTACTAGCAAATTTCTGTATGGTAATATAAGTACAAGCTGGGTCTTTCAACAAAAATGGCCTGCGCCAAAGTGAAAAAAAATTTTTTTTACTAGATGGAGAAGCTTGTCTGTCTTATTATTGGAGTTCTTCTGTTTTACTTTATTTGTGATATTTGTGGAATTTTATAATTATTTGTTTGCACATAACAGCTAGAAAAAGTGTTTTTCTGTGGTATGGATTTCATGTTTTACAGTTAACTACTATTGGAATCACAGTGATCCACTCAAAACTTGGTCTCAGAAGATGTGGGTAAGAGTAATAGAGCGATACTGACTTAGTGTAGTGCTATTTAGCGTTACTGATTTTAAAAGAGCCCATAAGAAAGTGTTTGAGGCTTGACAGGGACTTCAGTCTATATTTTAGTTTATGATACATGCTCCGAAGATGTGCCAAATGTACTACAAAGGTATGCCCTAGAATTTGGGATCAAAGCTATGTTAGTAGCAAGCACTTTTCATATTTACCACAATGAGGCAGTTTAAGTTAGCAGCAGAAAACTTGACAAGGCGCTAAAACATCGTGATCAATAACATTGCACAAGGTTTGCACTCCCCTCCAAACCAGCGTCAACTCTGCTGCCGATCACCCAGTGAATTCAGTTCGTGTTACTAACCATGGCCTACAAGGCTCTCCATAACTTCTCCCCACCATACATCTCTGCCTTAATCTCTAGGTACCTCCCCTGACACAAGTTTTGTTCCTCACAGAACCTTCTTCTCTGTTCTCCTCACACAACTGTCTCGTGCTTCCTCGATACTCTGGAACTTAATGCCATAACACATCAGACTCTCCTCCACTTTCACTAGATTCAAAAGCAACCTGAAAACTAATCATTTCAGGATAGCCTATAACCTACAATAACCTTGCTGCCACTACACCCGCACAAACATGTCTGCCCATCACCTTCTGTCTCTTTCCTCCTTCCTTGTAGATTGTAAGTCCTCTCTCCCTCCTTACCAGTTGTTAGTCATTTATCGGCATCATTGTATTTGTTTGACATATGTTATTTATGTAACCCCCCCTCCCCCGCCTCAAATGTACAGCACCCTGGAACTAATGACACTCTAAAATAAATCCCATCTCTGGGACCCATCCACCTATCTCAAGAACAAGCCCTGAAACCTCTCGGCTGTATTAATTTCAACGGATCCCAGAAGTGGGACCCAACCCCAAGAGACATTTCTGGCATATCCCATCAATACGTCATTGATCTTTGTAGTGATTCAACGGTTATGAGCCGCGGAGTGGCGGCAGATGTTGGAGAGGGAAAAGCTGGGACTCTTAGTTCCACAGACTGCAAATTTTATTGTCATTGTCATTTATTGAATGGAGTGCTGGATCCCTAAACACTTCCCTCGTTTCCACAACAATTGTCAATTGTCGGCACTCTATGATCCCTGGGGCACTCCCATAAAGGTGATGTCTGCCTTTGAGGTGCCTGTGGTAGTAATGCGATTGAAATCAGCAGGACCAGACTGAAATAAAAATCAGCCCTGGCACTAAGCCCCCACCAGCCCACATACAATATCCGCTTAAAAAATTTCCCTTGTTCTCGCACCTTGCCACTTTCTAAAATAAAAAACACTATAAAGCTTCTTTCACACAGAGCATTTTTGGTGCGTTTATGATGTGTTTTTGGTGCATTTTTGTGCAGAAAGGCAGAGTAGTTAATGCTGTACATTTCTGCACAAAAAAACGCATCAAAAAATGCACCAAAAACGCTCTGTGTGAGAGCTCCCTAAACACAAGCAAGAAAGAAAAAGTGGTGCAGAGAAACCCCTCATCACAGAGTCAGGTGTGCACTTGCTTTACAATCTGGGACAAGCCCACACTGCCACTATACAAGAACCAACATAACCTGCAACACCACCAATCAGATCTCCAGTAGTCAGGTCACCATCACATGAAAACAGCACTGATTCAACACAGAAGTAAAATGACCCCTGACCCCTGACGATGGGAGCCGTTCTCTTCTTTTCTTCTCCATCTGCCTAAACCTCCATGATGTCTTCCCTGATGAGTTGTTCCCTTCCATTTTTCTCTGTCCGGTACAGCATGCAATGTCATCTTCTCCCGGTCACTACTCGTCCCTGTAGAATTTACCAAAAATACATCCTCCTCTCTTTTCCAGCACTTTCCTATCAATTCCCAAATCTGTACAAGCTCCCTATCCATAGAGCCCCAAATAGTAATAGTGCCTTTGGTGCCACACACAGTAAAAAGTTAATAATTGTACTCCAAATAGCGTATGTTAGACCCTAACAATTAGAATTTAAAAAAATGTCAGATAAGTGGCATGTAAATAGGTAGACCCCCATTAGGTAGGTAAACAGGGCCTTCCTCCATTAATTTGGTAGGTAGACAGGGCCTACCCCTGTAATTAGCCAGGTAGATAGGGCTGTCCCCAGTAACTAGCCAGGTAGCTGGGACTGCCCCCGGTAACTAGCCAAGTAGCTGGGGCTGCCCCCAGCAACTAGCCAGGTAGCTTGGGCTGCCCCCAGTAATTAGCCAGGTAGCTAGGGCTGCCCCCACCAACTAGCCAGGTAGGGCCAGTATTTAGCCAGGTAGGGCAAATACTTAGCCAGGCAGGGCCAGAGGTAGTAATTAGCCAGGTAGGGCCAGTAATTAGCAGCCAGGGCAAGTATGTAGCCAGGCAGGGCTAGTAAGCAGCCAGGTAGACCCAGTAATTAGCAGTCAGGGCCAGTATGTAGCCAGATAGGGCTAGTATGTAGCCAGACAGGGCCAGTATGTAAGCTGGTAGGGCCAGTATGTAGCCAGGCAGGGCCAGTATGTAGCCAGGCAGGGCCAGTATATAGGCAGGCAGGAAGGGCCAGTGTATAGGCAGGCAAGAAGGTCCAGTATATAGGCAGGCAAGAAGGGCCAGTGTATATATAGGCAGGAAGGGCCAGTGTATATATAGGCAGGCAGGAAGGGCCAATGTATATATGGTCAGGAAGGGCCAGTGTATATATAGGCAGGCAGGCAGGAAGGGCCAGTAAGTAGTTTAAAAATAATAATAATAATAATAATAATAATACTTACCTGGTTTCCTCCTTCCCCTGCTCTTCTTCTGGTCTGGAGACGGCGGGCGCTCGCAGCAGAGTGCGGGCCGCGGATCAGGCGCACGATGACGTCATCACATCGCGCACCTGTGTTGCGGCCTGCAGGGAGCTGAATGGCCGGGATCAAAAGATCCCGGCTGTTCAGCCTCGGCCGCTGATTGCACCACGCGGTGCAGGCAGCGGTGATGATACCTGTATGGCTGGGTCTGTCATGCAGCCGTGTGGCGAGGGGGGCCTGTCGGCCCCCTGGCAAAGGAGTCCGGTTGCATATCCGACCGTTCCGGCCCTGTACGTGCGCCGGCACTCGGGGCCCACCGGGGGGTAAACACCGGCCCCCTCGGCAGGCGCTCCGAGCCGGCGCGGCGGCCCAGACCCCAGCGGCCCACGGGGTGGATGCCCGTTTTGCCCTATGGGCAGTCCGGGACTGGAAAGCAGCCAGACACTTGTGAACTTTCGTATGTAGCACTACTTTACTTAATGAAATTTCTGTAGTAGGTAATGACAGGTTTCAAACTCTGAAGGGCACAGTAGATGTAGTTCACAATGTTTGATTATGAGAGCAGGTTTTGTCCCCTTTTGTACTATTAGCAGGTGTAGAGTCTCTGATGGTGGCTGGAGCTAAGTTCACTCCTCTTACAGTATATAGAATATACAGCATATGAGAAAGAGTCCAAGTACTGTTTCACTGAAGGAGGAACCTTTTCTGGTTGGTTTAGCATGGTGACAAACTATAATTACTCATGGTTTGTTGTTTATACTGTTCTCTATTGCTGGTGATAGGGCAGACTACATTTGTGACGTGTAAGTCACATAGCACTGGCTTCCACCAAAGATGCATAAAAAGTCCAGTAATAATAGAGAGCCATTACTGAGCACTATGGGAGACATGTATGATCAGGTTTTCCACCCTTTTCTGGTGTAAAATGCACTAAAGTGAGCTGGCTATGATGTCTAATGCGCCTAGCGAATGTGTTAGGCGCATTGTTCATAAGACTCAACACTTTTTAATGCGTCCAACATGAGGGGGCGTTTTGGGGGAGTTTTGGAGATGTTCTGGGGGCATGTTGCACCACACTCGTAGTATTAGACACATACAGTATATGAATGTGGGTCGGCAAAACTAGGCACATTACTGCTCAGAAAGGCAGACCTATTTCAATGTGGAGCTAGATTTTCTGTTAGGAATAAAATGTCCAATATTTCTCAACTTACACCAGTGCAATAATAAAAAGTAATTTATGATAATTATCAAACTATATAAAATCAAATTATTTAAATTTAATGAAAAATGTTATCATATAAAATTATTTAAAAAATATATAATATCCCAAAAATATAAAAATATCTCCTATAAAATGTATACACTGAAAAATAGATGAGAAAATGAATTTTGATGCACCTAGTTCCATACATGTCTCCCTATGTCTCCTGATCAAAGGAAATGATTGACTCCTTTGTGGAGGCAATAACGTGGATGTCTCCTCTGTGTGAACTGGGTAGATTCTGGATGTTGTAGTGCTTTGAACATGACTGTGAACGTGCACTGTGCGCACCCCAGGCAGGTTAACTCCTTATCGACCGACCACCGACTATTGACAACGGGCATTGTAGGTCCTTAAAACATCTAGAGACATCGCTGAAGATAAAGGAGTTTTGCGGCTCCAAGCACTTCAGCTGTGCTAGTAACAGAGCTGTAGTTAACAGCTCTGTACCTAGAGCAGTCTCTGTAAGCACCGGGAAGCAGAAGAAACCTCTAATCCCCAATGTTTAACCCTTTGTCCATGGCATAATCAAAGGGCATTTCCCTGCTCCATCGGGTGATAGGGACTCCTAGTGACCTAATGGAGCCCAGGGAACATCTGTACAATCAGCTCTGGGGACCTAGAGAAGCCCCAGGGCTGCTTGTATAGGAAGCCTGCCATCAGGGCACACTGTGTGCTGCTGTGATTGCTGCCTATGTCATACTCACACACCAGGTAATGTATTAGCATACATGAATATGCTAATACATTACTAAGTGTAAAAAAAAAAAGTATTAGTTATCCCATAAAAAATAATATAAGAAAAATAAATATTTAATAAAAAAAGTTATTGTGCATACATTACACAAAAAAAATCTACATATATTAAGTATCTACACCATAACCTGTAGAATTAATCTAATGGGTTATTTAGTGTGAAATGTAAATGGTTTAAAAAATAATTTAAAAAAACTAAATAAATAAAAACATTAAAAAGTTCTGCAGTAATTTGTTTGTAAAACTAGTTCTCCCGCATAAAACAAGTCCTCGTACAACTGCATCACTTAAAATCTAGAAAATTTACAACTGTTGAAATGCAAGAAGGCAAAAACTACAAAATTTAACTGGTCATTAAGGCTTGGTGCTTAAAAGGGTAAAGCAAACTTTTGTTTGAGCCACCTTTCTCTCCCTTGGCTAGGCCAGGACTGGACTAAACTGGTTTGTTCCAGCCCAGTGGTGTGAGGAGGTGGGGCTGAGGGACTCCTCCCACGCGATATTTATAATTTCCATTAGCAACTGATAATGATTGTGAATACCTAACTCTCATACGCATACATTAATGCATGGCAGCATGGCAGCATTGCACATTAGTCTATCTTCAGTGTAAATACATAATCAATGCATTTAACCCAAAAAGCATTATACATTTTCAAACTCACAGTGCCCAAAAGAAGTTGTGAATTGTGAAATGTCTATCACCTCAATTCAATGTGTTCTATAAGTCTAAATAATTATGCACTTTCAGCTTAATTTAACTTAGTATACTGTATACATATGCTTATATAGTATACTAATATAGAATACATAAATATATATGTATATACATATCACATGCATACATGCAATTTTTTTCCAATCCCTTGAAAGTTTCTCACACAATCAAAATTAACTAAATGATTTTTGATGCTTTGTAAATATTTAAGATAATTTATGGCACTTGGGTGAAAGCTTTAACATGTCTATGAAGCAATGGAGCTCATTCTTTGAGTTGTGCTGAAGATCATCATAGTGAAAGACAATGCTGAAATGTCTCATTGGTTTACAATGCATCACTGTAAAGCTGTGTATGTGATTTATTGCATGAGGAGGAGAACACAGAGACCGAAAATGCTCTAATTTGTTAGGCATGGGGTCCAAAGTGTACCTATAAATCCCTACAATGAGGCCTGTCACCACATTGTAACTCTAGAGCTAGACATTTTGAAATTAACCAGAGGCATGCCAGCTCACTGCTCTAAGGCCATATGAAAGTTTCTCACTTATGAAAATACGGGAAGTCACACAGCAGTTTCACAGCTATTCTATCACAGTTTGTAGCTCCTAATTAGATCCAGAAAAAAAATGTCAGCTAATGATATATTTGCTTCATGTCTATGTTTTGCTTGTAATAAGTTGCCTAATGTAATCATTGTAATATAGAGTGAAGAATGGTCCTCACTAAACACTTCCATTGACTGACTTCTCTTACTTCAAATGACTTCTTCCTTAAGGGCAATAACTTCTTTTATCACTTGTTACCATAATTACCACCCATTACAGCAGAGCATAATAAATAATACATAATGTAGCATTAAACAACTATTTTACTTAAGCTTAAAATTGGAAGTTAAAACAATAATAATTTATCACTTTAAATATAGTAACTTGTAGCCGCCCCCATTTTCAGTTTGTTACAGTAGGTGATATTCATTTTAGAAGATTGTCTATTTGTGCAGGATGCCAAATCATTGTAACATAAGTCAGAGGTTTTACTCTATTCTTAAAGGAGAACTAGAGAGAAGCTTTTGAATATATATATGCAAATATAAAAAACAGTATGGAATATCTTCTGTTGTTCCTTGTGCCTTAGTTTTTGTGGTTAGCACCTTAAAACCTTAAACTGTTCTACTAGTACATAACCATTATTTACTACTTATTTTGTGGTTTTGATCAGCATCATCATAGGAACTTTATCTGTGGATCCAAAATTTTACTACAACGACCACTTTACTCTTACAGTATTTTGCCATGTCAAGGTAAAATTATTTTGATACCTATTAGCCATATTTTTCTTAACCTACTCTAAGGTAATGATAATTTTGTACAGGGCCATTTGGAAGTTTTATCTTTTAAGATACATTTTTAAAGAATATGATTGCCATCACAATATTAGCTATGCACTTGGGATTTCACATACATTTCATAACATAGTACCTTGGTTGATAAGGTTCAAAAAGGGACAAGCATATGTAAGGTGTAAGTAAGGTGTATGATGTGTATGTCAAGGGCAGCTTCAGCTGTAACTACGTTAAAAGTACAACAGAAAAGTCCTAAAATAAGATAATTGTGACGATAAATCCCAAAACACAGTGATGACCTACACAAATAAAAAATATATATTGACACAAAAGAAGTGTTTACCTGTAAGCATACAATAATTGTATTAATTGATCATATAATAAACATACCATTAGCAACCCAAAACAATTAAAAAAGATAAAACCAAGACAAAAAATGGTGGTTCAAGTACAAAATAAAACTTATGGAGCCTGTGATATGTCTTAATACACATAAACAACTTAAAAATAGCTTGAAAAATATATTGGTACAGAAAAAGTCACCCTAGTGATAATAATCTTCAAAAGAGGGAAACATTTATATTTGATAATATAATGCCAAGGAAAAAAAATTAAATGAATAACCTTGATTGTAGCAACCCATCGTAAGTGCAGTAAACAGCGCTTGATAACGAAGCATCATCAAATACTCCAATGGCTGCTCTGCTGCTAGATTTTTTAAACGACTATAACTACAGCCCTGAAGTAACTTTTAGGCTGCACATCTGTTGCCTTGTGTCACCTGCACCTAAATACATTTACAGCATCTAGCTATTTCTTACTTTGGAAACAACCCAAATGCTAGTTGTTGCTCTAATTCATTAGTAATCAGCTTTGCCTTTACTAAATTCAATTGCAATTTGGTGGTCTCCACCCTCCACAAAAGGTTGTAACAAAAATTGATAAAATTGTATGTATCTTAAAATAATACCAATAAAAACCTACACTTTGGAGTGTTCTATAGTGTCTTGACTCATGGGTAGAAATATGAAACCACTATAATGATTTTTATGCTAACGGTAAAAACTACCCTCCTCATTAGAGAGATCTGGGGGTATATATATAGATAGATATAGATAGATATAGATATATATAGATAGATAGATATAAATATAGATAGATATAAATAAATAGATAGATATAGATAGATAGATAGATAGATAGATAGATAGATAGATAGATAGATAGATAGATAGATAGATAGATATCAGGGGGTAAATACATATATACATGTATTGTCTAATTCCTCAGTGGGTTGTTTCTCTCCCAATGGGGATGGGATAACTGAAAAAAAAAAATCACCACCATTTCCTTCTAACCCCAGCTTGGACATTACAGTTGTTTGTTTTGGTTACCCCATCCCCATTGGAAGAAAAATAACCCACAGAGGAATTGGATGATAGTGTCTCTAGTGAAATGTGTCTGGGTGAGTTTTCTTTTTTTTTGAATATGTGATTTAACATCTCTGCTGCTTTAGATAGAGTACAGTAAGGAGTATTTAAGGGGTATACCTGTGGGGTTGCTCTTGTCAGGGCAAACACTCCACAAAGGAAAAGGGTAGAGTTTATATGATATAGGGACAGTAAACTCTAACCCAGCATCATACTGACACATTTCCTGGTTTTCACTTTGAAAGGAAAATGGCCTGACATTGGGAATGATATGACATCAAACGGACCAGTATCAGTGTGGACTGGGAGTGTGTTTAAAGGGAGATGGTAAGTAAAATGTAAACCATTGTATGTCATGTCTACTGTATGGGTATTGTACCTTTGAAACTTGCAAAGAAGGTTAATATTAGATGTTATATTTTAAAGGAAAAGTTTTTGCGCGTATAAAAATTACATAATAATAAAAAAAAAACTTATGTATCAGAGAAAATAGCTGAATAAAAGTAAAATAGCTGAGTGCAAGAAATTATGCTTGGAACCTGAATGTTCTTAAAAAATGAAAATGTAATCGGTTAATAATGGATGTAAACTGCTTGATCAGAATGTGTTTAAATGTGGTCTACTTTCCATTGATAGGCTATTCTTAATGTAGTCATTCATATTATCCTCAAATATTTATAATAACATAAAAGCTGAAAGGTATCTACTTACTGTCAATTTTCTGTCCATGAAGAGGTACAACATAGGAGCTTGATGACATTAAAAGGAAACCCTACTTTTTTAGTTTTAATCCTTAGAAACCCTTTAAAGGGAAAACCCTATTTAAATTTGGTTTAAATTTTTTTTTGGTTTAAATTGTTATTGAGTGTTCAGAAAATAAAAAAATTTTCCCTTATTTACCCCCAAACCTAAACCTTAAAGATACATATATTGTCTAAAGATGCCCCTGATCAGTCCCAGAAAAAAAAGGAAAAAAAAAAACCTTTTTGAAATTTTCCAGGGTTGATAGCCATTTTAAAATTTTAATTGTCCCAAATCCCATCATAAATAATGTGCTGGGAAACCCCAACTGATTATCCCAAGCTCTGGAAATGTCTCAGCTGATGTCATATGTCATTGTATAAGTTTCCCTGGAATTATTAACAGAGGCTGGTAAAGTGCCGGTTCTTTTAAAAATTTACTTTGGAAGATAAACAGCTATTATCTGAAAGGAAGTTGCGAAAGGTTTAAAAAATTACTTATTAAACAAGTATCTCTTCCACCCGCACCACTTTTTTGGTAGTGGGATTTATTTGGGGCATGTATAAAAAATGTCCATATTTGGGCCCTCAAAAGTAAAGGAAGCAAAGTTACTGATTATAAAAACCCTTCCCATATTTTAAAATTTCCCCTTGTTTAAAAGAAAACCAAAACCATTTATTTGTTTTTTGGTCATTTGAAAAACCCTCCAAACACATTGCATTTAGCAAGTTAGCCTAATTTTTTTTCCCACAAAATAAAACTGAAATTTGGTGATGGGTTAAAAAATAACTTTTTTTAAATGACTTAAGGGGCTTTATCTATTTTTTTTTTATTCTATTCCCGGGAAACCCCTAGCCCCCAACAAAAAAGGGTAAAAAAAAAAAAAAAAAAACGCAAAATGAGAACTTTTTTTAAATATTAGCAAAAAGGCTTTATGAATTCAAAGGGAAAAACCCCAAAAAATTTTTGGGTTTTGATCCTTTATTGTGTATATGTGAACTTTTTTTGGCGGGTATTTTAAATTAGCTCTCCTCCAAAATAATGGAAGCTCTGTCCCCCCAAGTAAACCAAATTTAAAGGGGAACCTTTTTGGGTTTAAGTCAAAAGTCTGACACATGAAAGAATCTTAAAATATGTCAAAAGGATTTCCCACCCCAGCAGAAATCCCCCCTTTAAAAGGCCAAGAGACACCCGCTTTAAAAATTTGTATTGATTGTTTTTTTTTCCCTCAGTAAACACTGGGAAAAAATGGTTTTCCTTCCTCGGGAAAGGAAGTAGTTTATTTTCCTTTTTAAAAGGGGAAAGTCCCCCCTTTTAAAAACATCTCCCGGCCCCACATGTATAAAAACCGGTTAGGAAAACCCACTTTGGCCAAAAGGAAAAAAAAAAAAACCCAAATTTAGAGTCCCCCCTTTCTTTTTCATATAGGGCTCTAGGAAAATAAAGGGGGGCCGCTGATTGGTTTTTAGGGGCCCCAAAAAAAGTAAATTTTTCTAGACCTAGTCCCTTTCTTTACTTTGGGGCCCCTTTAATTTTCAGCGGGCCCCCTGAAGAAAAACTTCCCTTTTTTATAGCTGAAGACTTATCCAACCCTTAAACCCTTTTTTTAAAATGCATTTTTTCGGGGCCCTTTTCTCTAAGTTAAGTGCATTCAGGGCGGGTTGAAAAAATGTCTCCCCTTCTTAATATGTTGCGCCGCACTGTGACACTGTGCATCACCAACAACCAGAGCCCAAATATACAAGCTTTAAAAACAAAAATTCAAAGTTAAAACTATTAACAAAATAGTCATACATATCCCCAAATAACCCCTGCTACAAAAAAACTAAAAAAACCCCCCAAGGAAAAAACCCCAACCAAAGGGCAACTTTATCACCAAGCACATACGACCGAATAATACGGGCTACCCATGAAACTTTGTGACAAAATTTTATAAACTTTAACCTTTTAAGGGGTTTTAAAAAACCCGTAAATTACTAAACCCAATATTACCAGCAACAGTGGTGGATACCAGTTGAAACACAAAAATCTTTAGATAAGAAAGGGATTTACAGTAAATTTACCACAAAAAATATTTTCCGATGAGTGGTTCTCTCCTCTTTTTTTTCTTCTCCCATCTTTTTTTTCCCAAAGACCGCCATGAAAATCTTCCCCGGGCCCAACTAGTGTTGGGTTTTATTATCAAACCAAAAGTTGAAATCGGCACGGGTTTTTTATTTTTGACCCAAAAATTTTTTGGATCATGCAAAATTTTGGGTTTAAAATTTTGTGCATCTTTATTAAGATCCCCCCGCCTTTTTTGGGGCGTTTTCCTGTCATTTGGCGGCCAAAAAATCAGTTTTCAAATAGGGGCAGGGTGAGATTTGTTTTGCAAACTTTTCAGGGACGGGGATGTGTATGGTTGCGTTTGGCGGGAAAAAATTTCCCCATGACCTCGTTTTAAATAGAACACCCCTTTCCCCTGTTCAGGATAGTGTCTCTCAGCGTCTTTTGCGGGGGAAAGGGAGCGCTCCCCCTGTGTAAAAAACAGCCCTTTGGGGAAATTTTTTCTTTTTTCTTCACAGAGAAAAGTCTAATTTAGCGTAAATCCTTAAAAATTTTTTAAAATCAGAGATTGGAAGTTTTTTATGTAGTTAGGTAGGGGGAATTTTTAAAAGGGGAAGCATTTTACCGTTTGTAAAGTCAGGGGGAAAGGGGCGGGGGGGGGGGGGGGGCCCCCGCGGCGAACAAAAAGACAAAGCCCCAATAAAGAATACGGGATAAAGTTCCCCAAGACTTTAGTGTAATATTGCACGAAAATAGCTTTATTATTAACATTTTTTCATTGAAAATTTTTTCCGGGATTTTGGGGCAGGCCTAAAAACTTAATTAGGATACCACTTTTTTAGTAACTGCAGGCCCTCTTTGTTAGGTGCAAAACTCCCCTTTTTTTAAATCAGTATACTTTTCAGAAAAGGGGGTTCTTTTCCCAATTTTGCCCTTCCCAGTTTTTTGTTATAGCCACCTTGCGTTAAATTAAACCCAAGCAAATTTTTGGGTAAACCCCCGGGGTTGATAGGTGCCCAAAAATTTCCTTTTATTTTTCCAAATTACATTACAGATACGTGTTTTTTCACTTTTTGCGCAATACGCTTTGTTCTTTGAGGCCCCTTTGTATTTAAAATTTTTAATACACAATTTTGTAGTCCCCAAAAAAGGGGGAATTAAAAGGTTTGCCAAAAAATCCTTTTATTATCCGAAAAAATTTCCCGATAGTTTTTTTTTTGCACTTTTCCCCAGCCCAGATTTGTTGTTAAGCCACCTTGCAGTTTAAATTTGAACCCAAAGCAATTGTGTGGGTTCCAAAGGTAAATTTAATGGTGCCAAAAAAATTCCAAAAAAATACCTTTTTTTTTTCCCGAATCCCTTTACAGTTTCGTGTTTTTTCATTTTTGGCGCACTACAGCTTTGTTCATTGGGGCCCTTTTTAAATTTAAAAATGGGGGAATACAGAAATTTTTTGTAGTCACCACAGGTGAATTGAAAAGGTGCCAAAAAAACCTTTTTTTTATCCAAAAATACCAATTACAGATACGTGTTTTTTGCACTTTTGGGCCCCCAGTAAGTTTTTGTTAAATGGGAGCCACCTTGCATTTTAAATTTAAAACCCAGCAATTGTGTATTACCACTTTGTAAAATTAAAAGGGTTTCCCAAAAAATCCCTTTTTTAATTACCCGAATTTTTTTTCGTTTCGTTTTTTTTTCCCACTTTGGGGGCAGGCCAGCTTTTGGTTGATAAAATCAAATTTGCATTTAAAATTTTGAATACGGGCAATTTTTTTGGGGTCACCACAGGGTTAAATTTGAAAGGGGGCCAAAAATCCCTTTTTTAATATCCTTTACATTTCAGACAGATGTTTTTTTCATTTTTGGGCCCGCCCAAGCGTTGTTGATAGTTTCTCCCTTTTGCAGTTAAATTTGAATCCAGCAATTTTGTTTTAAATTTAAAGGGAAATTTGAAATAGCTGTTTTTCCGTCTTTTAATAAGAGACTTTCCAAAACTTTTTCCATACCATCTAAAAAAAAAAATTTTTTATATTTCGAACAGGGGAGCAGTTTTCAGGGGGAAAGCAAAGCAAAAAGGGGGGTAGGACATGGAGGTAGAGGTACGAGGGGAAGGTCCCCTTTCCCAGTGCTGGCGACAACACGCATCCCAGGGGAAATTGCAGTTCAGGCCGTCAGGCCTGCCCACCCGCGGGGTTTGGTCAGGGCCCCCTGTGAATTCAGTAAGGGAACAGTTTTGGGCCCAATTTTCCCCTTCAGGGGTTAATGCAACCTGCATCCAGCCAGCCCTTCCCCTTCCTCTTTCCCCCAGTCACGGCCAAAAAATGTCTTTCTTTAAAGCATCATGGGCCCCCAATCCTTTCCAAACCCAGGGAAGCACCCCAAATGTCAACTCTTTTGGTACCCACCACTGTGGATAATCCTTTTTTCTGAAGACCTCTTTGATGAAAAAAATTGGGGTTTGGGGGCCCAAAAAGGGCATGTTAAAAGATCAAGGGGCCAAAGAGGATGTTTTCCCCTCTCTTGGCGCCCATTTAAATTTGATGCCTCAGGGAGGAGAAAAACCCGGGTCAATGGGAAAAAATCCCGGGGCCGGGCCCCGGCCCAACCCACCATGGCCAGTCCCTCTTCCCTTGTAGCCCGCATTTTCCGGGGTTTGCAGAATGTCGGGAAACGCGAAGTCACCTGTTTTTGATGATGGAGGGATGACGACTTTGGGAAATTCCAACTAATTTCTTTTCACAAAATTTTTGCTTGCAAATCGCTTCCATAACTGGACGAGGAGGAAGACGAGGGGGAGGTTAGTGTCGTGGGGGTTGCCTCAAAAAAGGAGAGGGCGGTCCCCAGTTTTTTCCCGCGGATTTAAATTCCCCCCACCCCAGGGGGTTCCCAGCGCAAACCCCCCCTCCTGGGCTTTCTCGCCACCCAAAAAGGGTCCAGGGACCTCTAAAAGCGGGGCCTTTTTGAGCAAGCCTTGATTCACCCACGGAGTTAATTGCCCCCTTTCCCCGTAAACGAATAAGTAGGGGGCAAGAAATTTGGGTGGTTAACCACCCCCAAAACATTTCAAAGTCACATGCAGCAAATTGCATGATTTGAAATGGGGGAAAACATTTGGGCCCAAAAAAAAGGCCCGGGCCGGACCCCCGGGCCTTTCCAAACCCACTGTCCAAAACCCCTTTTCTCCGCCCCCTTTCCCCCCTCCCCACCACCAAGCCTTTTTCCTCAGCTGCCCTTGTCTCTCAGAGTCATGAAAAGGGATCACCCTTTTCCGTTTTCACCTTTCCCACCTTTCGCCCCGGGTACCCCACCGCCCCCCAACCCAGTGCCCCACCCTTACCCCTTTTTCCTCCCCCCGGGTTTGGGAAAACCCGCACGCCCGTAAAAGGGGCCCCCATTTCTAGCAGCCAGCCCTTCGCCCTTCCATTTTTGGGGAGCAAAAGAAACCTTTAACCCCCCAAAACCATAAAAAAGGGAAAAACCCCCTTTGAATGTGGGCCCTTTTGCCAGGCTTTTTGGCCTTGGAAATGTTGCCTTTCCGTCTGGTGGTCAAAAGAAAGGGTTCCAACACATCATGGGGCCCCCTTTTCCCTTTCCCCCAAAAACCAAGGGTGCCGAAACCCGGTATTTTCTTTGCCAGAAAAGCCGCCCCTTTCCCTGGCCAGCCCCTGTCATCTTTAAAATTTCCCAAACGCGTTTTCGCATCCCGGGGGCCAAAAGACCATCAACCCACCCCACACATGGGGGCAAAATAAAAAAAGGCCCCCGCCAAAGGCCGGGGTAATCTTTTTTTTGTGACAGCTCACTGGGTTAGCTGGGGTTGATTTTTGGGGGGGACGGTGGGGTCTCAGGGGTCGGGCCCCGCTCTTCAAAACCCCTAGGGAAGGGGGAAGGGGTTTTTTTCCCCCAAGGTCCCCTGGTGGCATCACGTGCCCCGAGAAAAACCCGGGCCCTGTTGAAAAATTTAAAACTGTCTTGGGGACCGTTTTACAAACAGGGAGGAAGGGTGTGGGGTGGCTCTAGCAACGACCGGGGGGCTGGCTGGGTGGGAAAAAAAACCCCTTTTGCCAGGCAAAGGTGGTGTTGCCCATAACGGGGAAATTGCTGGCCGCCCCCTTAAGATCGGGGAGGGGTGGAGCACATCTCTTGGGCCTGGGCCATGTCATTAACCCCTTTTCGGGCCAGAAATTTTTTAAAAAAAGCTACCCGGGGTCTGGACTGCCTCTTTAGGAAGGGTCCCAAATCCCAAGTTTTGCAAATTCCGCCGTTTGCAACCCGCTTCGCCCGCCCCGGCTTTCGTTTCAGGGCTCAGCTCGGCCTCCCCGTTTAAACCCTCTAAATTTTTGAACATGGGAACACCTGGAATTTTCCCCCCCCCAAACAAGCCCCGCGATTTTGGGGAGCAGCGCAATGCCAAAAAATTTCAGTAGAAAATGACAACCCTGGCCTTACAAAGCAGCGGTTGGGGGGACCTCGGGGGGGTTTATTCCCCCCGAAGTGGAGGCAGGTGAAAGAGTCTGCACCCTCCCCTTCCAGTTTTTAAAAAAGCCCCCAAAATGGTCAGGGGACAATGCCCCTTTTCAGCATGACATTTGTGGTGATTTTTAGTTTTTGGAACGACATTGGACACCTGAAAACAAAAAGGTCCCGCCCCGCCGGGGGAGGAGGATACGGACCAGATGCGGACAAGGAACCTTTCTCTCCGTCAAATCCACAAGGGCCCGACAGTTTCCCCAATTTCAATTTGGTCTTCATTAGGGCAAATGGTTCGGGGGCCAGGGGGTTTTGGCCCCCGTGGCGCCCCCGCGCTTTAGGGTGCATCATCTCAGGCAAATTTTAGGGCGGGTTTGAACTGTGCCGCAAGGGCCAAACGAAGGGAGGAGGAGGTATTCCTAAACCACCCGACCGTTAAACCCACGCACTGCCTTGGAAAAAAGGTTGGCGCAAATTTGAGGCGGAGGAGGAAGATGGGAAAAATAGTTTGCTAAATGCCCCTCGAAACCAAAAGGCTTTTGGGGGAAACAAAGGGTTTCCCTCCTAAAAGAGGCCCTTTGGGTGCTCCCTTTCCCCAACCCTGTCCTCGCTTAAAAGGGCCCAAAAAATCAACAACAGTTTAAATGGGTGGCCAACCCCCCCCGGATCCCCGGTACAAAAAAAAAATCAGCACTTTCCTTCCCCCCCACCCCAAAAAGAGGGGTAAAATGCAGGAAATGGGGGCCCCTTTCTGATTGATCAACTGGGGGGACATTGTTGTGTCGCTTCACGTTTCCCCCCAAAATTTTCCGGTGGAACAAAAAATCAGCACGTGGCAGCAGTAGAGGCCAAGTGCCGAAAACGGGGCAGGGGGCCCAAAGGGGCAGAAGCCCCAATGGGTGCCTCTGGCAATCCCTTTTTTTACCACCCCCAAACCCAAAGCCCTGCAATGCAGGGCACACATACAACACACGGAAAACCAAAACTTAAGATCAATTTTGGGATGGAAATTTTTCTCCGGGCTCAACACCAAATGTTTTTGTTGTTTTTCCGGAACCCAAAAAAGACTTATGGGGGATTCCCAAAAATTGGGAAAGAATGGGGCCCCCGCGGCCGCCACGGGCCAAAAAGGGTGTAAGTTCCCTTTGGCCCCAAGGGCCCCCCAGGGTCCCAAAAACCCCCGAAGCCCGGGGGGCCCCCAGCAAAAGGGCCGGAAGGAGTCATTACCCGACAAAAAAAGCCCTCCGGGTTTCCACAGATAAGTTGGGGTCATTTTTTACCCTTTCATCAAGATGAATTTAGGCCCTTGGATCTCTTATGATGTTGTGGCCCCCAATTTCCGAGGTCACCGATTTTTGTTGCCATTTATTTTTTAATTCACATTTTCCCTCCCTTTAAAACAGAAAAGGTCCTCCTTTAAAAATTTTTTTTAAAATGTCATTTCTTTCTGCAATTTGTAGTCTCTTTTCCCAACCGTTCATTTTGCTGGGTTTTTCTGTGAGGAGACTGTTTAAAAAACAGCAAGGGTTTTTTGACAAAAACACCCCTTTTTCCTTTTACTAAATTTATCCCTTTTGAAGTTTTCGCATTGTCCAAAGGTTTTTGAGGGCCCTGTTCTGTGAGATACCAAAACTATAATTATGGTTTCCCTTTGGAACAAAATTGGGGTTTTTTTAAATGGCATTTTTCCCCCACAAATTTTAATAGGGGGGTTTAGAAGTTTATATTTATAAAAATTTTTGGGTCATGCTGCTTTGAAATGCAGAAAACCCACAGGTCCCATTATAAAAAAATGTTGTTTCTAACAGACATTTGTTCTTTACAATTGTCAAAAGTGGCTCCCCTTGGGGCATGTTTTCAAAATTTTTTTGGGGGGATTTTTTCTTGTGAATGCAGCTTTACTACAGGTCCCATTTTTAAAAAAAAAGTTTTTCTAACAGGGCATTTTTTTCTTCACAATTGTCAAAAGTGGCTCACCTTGGGGCATGTTTTTTATTTTTTTGGGGGGGGATTTTGCTGTGAAAAATGCAGCCTATACTACAGGTCCTATTTTAAAAAAAAAAAAATTTTTTTCTAACAGACATTTGTTCTTCACAATTGTCCAAAGTGGCTCAAGGGTCATGCTTTTGAATTTTTGGGGGCCCCTTTTTTGGGTGTGACAGCAGCTATACACAGGTCCCCATTATAAAAAAAAAATTGTTTTTTAACAGAAAATTTTTTCTTCACAAATTTTCAAGGGGGTGGGCTCAAGGGTGATGGTCACATATTGCAAAAAGAAATTGTTTTTGCAAGATCTTTAACATAGCTATCAATCCCTGTATTTTAGACAACCATTTAATACAATTAAAAAGAAGAAAAAAAAAAAAAAAAAAAAAAAAAAAAAAAAAAAAAAATAAAAAAAAAAAAAAAAAAAAGTTTGGGAAAAAAAAAAAAAAATTCCCAATTCTTTTTTTTAAAAAAGTGTTTTCTAGAATTAAAAATACTAAAAAACTTGCTGTACAAAATTCGTTAAAAAAATTCCTTGGAATAGAAAAAGGGAAAACAGGAAAACCCTTTTCCAGATTTTAGGTTTTTTCAGAGGACATGGAGTATGGAGCAAAGGAAAAGAGAACCCAAAATAAAGAGACAATTTCCCTCCAGCACGTGGGGTAAAATGAAAAAAGAATGGCCCAAGAAAAAGGGCCCCGGGTGGAACGGGGGGGTTAAAAACCCCCAATTTTTTTCCAAGTTTAAGCTCAATTGGTCCGCACTTTATACGGAGGGGGGGAAGCCTACCCCCGGGAAAAGGGGGAAATTTTAATCCAGTGAAAAAAATATGGTGGTTGAAAAAACCCCCTTTTTTCCCCGGGGACTTTTTAATTTGGGGTCCCTGCAGGTTTTGGGGTCATGCTGTGGGCCCCGGACAGGTTAGTCAATGGGCCAGGGGAAAAATAAAATGGTGGGTTTCAAAAACTCCTTTTCCCGGGACTTTTTAATTTTTTGGGGTCGACCCGGTTTTTTGGGCTTAAAAAGCGTTCCAAAGGGCAGGTATAGTTAATGTCCGTTCCCAAATAAAATAGTGTTGAAAGCCCCCTTTTTTTGGCACTTTTTAAAAATGGGGTCCCTGCAGGTTTTTGGGGGTCATTTTGTGGCCCCGGGCAAGGGTATAATCAATGTCCCGTGAAACAAAAAAAGGTGGTTTTAAAAACCCTTTTTTTCCCTTTTGGGGACTTTTTTAAATTTTTGGGTTTATACAGGTTTAAGGGGGCATGCTGTTGGGGCAAGACAGGGATAGTGAATGGGGTTTTGATTTTTTTTTTTGTGGCCCCTTTTTAACCAAATTTTGTTTTCCTAAGATGTAGCAGTATCCATTTTACTGTTGTGGATGTTTTAAATTTCCCGCTTCTCCAAACCCTGTTTGGGTGTAAGAATGAAGGGGGTTGTTGCTCTCCCAAAGCTTTAAATGGGGGGGGGGGGGCAATTTGATCATAATCTACCATCGACCATCGAAAAATCTTGTCGATGGGGGGGGGGTCGACTATCGACCATCGGGCCCCAGTCGTTGGGCCCAAATAAACGCTCAACCAAATACTGGCCAAAGACTCTTCACTGTGAATTATATATACCAAAAAGGGAGAACGCAAGGGGGGTAACGGGAAACCCTGCTGCCTTCCCGCTGTAGAAGCACTGCAAAAATTAAAATGTGCAGTTTCTAACTATGCGAGGTCATTTTTAAAACGCTGGCAAAATTCCCGGTTGTCAGAGTTGGTTCCCCTTTTTTCCCTTAAACCAACCTGTACACGAAGATACCCCCGCCAAAGTTTTTTTAAAGGATTCCCGGGATCAAATATTTTGCTACAGTAAGTTATCCATGTTTTAAAAAATTTGTCTTTATACATCCCTGTAAAAAAGTCCTTTTCACCCATTTAAGGGATTTTTATTTGCCCTGTTCAAAATGAGAGACCCCCAAACCCCCCAAACCCCAACTTGCTTTTAAAAAAGGTTTTTAAACTTTTCTTTTTCCCAAGGGGGCCCTTTTTAAAGGGTTTTGGGTATTTCATTTTTTTAAAAAGGGGAAAATTTTCACCAATTGGGGGGCCCTAGAGAGGAAAAGCCTGCCTTTTCAAAAGGAGAACTCATTTAAAAAAGTCTTTTTTTTAAAATTTTTACTTTAATCTCTATAAAACACAAGCCCTACTTCGGGGCTCCTTTCCCTTTAAGGGGGATTTCCCTTTTCCCGGTAATTCTAGTCATGTTTAAAGTCATGTCTTTGGTTGGTCAGGCACTAATTTACAGGAAAGCTAACTTGAATAGGTAGCATTAGAGAGATAGAGCTTTTTGCCTTCTGGAGGAGAGTTCATTTACATACCCTTTTCCTATAGAAGCATAGGTCGAAAGTTGAGGTCTGAAAGGCAAATAATTCCTCATACCAACCAATTTTTTGTGGCTATCCCAAAGGGGGAATTTTTTTCCCCCTTTTTAAAACTAAGAAAATTTTTAAAAAATTTTGAATTTATAAAAATAAAAGTTGACATTTTAGGTTCACAGACAGTTGACATAGGCAGTTTCATAGAGGATAACCTAACTTTTTACCTTATGTTACTTATTACCTGATCTTATATAACCTACATTTGTTGATTTATAATAATAAGCAACTGATTTTCAAATTTTCAACATTTTAAATATTTTTTTATAT
The DNA here is from genome assembly GCA_025379985.1 of Phyllomedusa bahiana. Classification (NCBI taxonomy): domain Eukaryota; kingdom Metazoa; phylum Chordata; class Amphibia; order Anura; family Hylidae; genus Phyllomedusa; species Phyllomedusa bahiana. The sequence continues at coordinate 49,247 of JAODAL010007472.1, read as the reverse complement.
TTTTTTTTGGTTTTTTTGGAGGGGCAGATTTCTTTTATGAATAATTGCAGGGGCACTTGGTTTTTTTTTCTTAATTGGGTTTTTTTAAATAAAAATTTTTAAATTGGGGTGATTGGAAAAAGCAAAAAAGTTTTTTTTTTAGATCAAAGTTGTAATGGATTGTATACTTGGCAATTGAATTGAAAGACTGCAATTAGAATATAAAATGATTGGATTGGAAAATAGGGCCAACATTAGTCACTGAAAATCATGTTTATGTACAATACATCAACAAAATCCTAACAATGCATATGAATTATGAACGTTAGGTGTTTTTATAGATGAAATAAATTACATTTTTTTTCTGCTTAAAATGTTCAAACATTTTAACTTATTCTCTCTTCTTGTTAGAAAGGTCCCTAAACAATAAGGGGGACATGTATGAAAACTGTCCTGGTCTAAGACTTTCTTTGTTGCCCATAGCAATCAATCAGAGTTCCCCTTTTTTTTTCATCTAGTCCTCTGAAAAAAATTTAAACAAAGGGGCTTGATTTATTGCATGGGGAAACAAAAGAAAGTTTAGACCCCAAAACAAGTTTTTTAAAATAAAGGCCTTTAAAAAGAATCTTTTCACCTAGTTTTTTGGCCCCCCTTGCGAGGGGCAAAAAAAGCCCAGAGCCCAACCCCCCTGTTTCCCCTTGCTGTGTCCGTTATTCGTAAATGCTTCGTTTTTTGTGTATTTTAAAAGCTCAAAATTTTTGCCAAAAATTTTTTTTAGCCCGAAGAGTCCCTTCGAAGTGTCCTTCGAGTGACAGTTTTTTTTTTAAACCCCCCGGGAAAACGGATGGGAAACCCCGCCCACCCAAACGACAAACCTATTACTTTTTAATAGGTAAAAAAACATGTGAATTTAATTTTTCCCGTTGGGGGGAGCTAGCCTTGGTGGGTTTAGCTAAAAACCCCGCCTCATTTAATAAGATTTAAGGGGTAAAAATTTTTTTTTTCTAAAACCACAGCATCTTACCAAAATAAGGGGGGCGGTTTCTGGGAACAGCATGTCTGCACTTGGGTTGTCTGCCCCCAGCGTGGGGGGAAAAACCTATTTGGGGGGACAGGTTCCCTTTCAGTGCTCGACATTTTTCCAAAAAAACCTATGTAAAGGAAAAAATTTGGCAAACAATTATTCAAATTTTTCCCGCAATTGGGGCCCCTTTAAAGGGGGAAAAAAAGAAATTTTTTACTACCCTTTTTTTAAATCTAAGGTTTAAAACAGAAAAGAAAAGGTCCCCGCAAATAAAAAAGAAATACCTTTGGGGCCCCATTTATCAAAACGGGCAACAGTAAAATGGTTTTTTAAAACTGAAACTATGAAAGTTAAAGCTTGATTGGGTTGGGTATGGGGCAAACAAAAACAATTTTTACTTTTAAACCCTTTTCCCGATAAATGAGGCCCCCCTTTTTTTATCTACTTTCCCTCTGAAAAAGGGGCTGAGGAAGATGAAAAACGGAAACCCCCTTTCTGTTAACTCAAATGGCTTATAGATAAAAAAGTGGGGGTTTTTTTTTAAATGGACCAAAAAAAATTAAAAGGGAAAAAGCCAGTTTTTTTTCCCTTAAAAAAAAGGGTGAAAATTAAGGGGAAATTTTTTCCCTCACTGGTTTAAATTTATGACAGCAATTAAATTTTTATACTTAAAAAAAATTAAAAACCAGTGCTAACTCTTCTATATATCTCCCCCCAAATCAATATAAACAATATTTTCGGGGAATAGGGAAAACTTTAACAAAACACTATTGAAATTTTTGATAAGGTAAACCCCCTGATCCAAAAGTGGGTTTTAAAACTCGATTTTTTTCCTACCCCCAAACCCCAACTTTCCCTAAATCACCCCAAAAAAAATATTTTTAAAATACACCTAAAAGCACCAGAGGATTACAAGAACACTTGCCACATACCTAAAGCACCTTCTGTAAGCTGCATCCACAAAATCCACAGCGATCCACTTTACTGACAAAGTAAGGAACACACACAGCTTCCTTCATCAGGGCTATAACTTTTTTTTTTTTCATTCTTCTCCTTCTATCCATTCTTCTCCTTCTATCTGAAGCTTAGATACTCTGTTGGCCAGTTCTACCAATGTTTTCCTTCTTTCCACATCTTCTCATAATTGCTTGATGTTCATTCCCATGTCATTCTTGATGGAATCTAACCAACTTGTTTTTGTTCTCCCTGTGATTAGTCTTTGGTGAAGACTAAGACAACCCTACACTTCAATATTTGGTCAATGCTCACCATGGGTGCAAAGCCAATGCTGATAAAGGCTTAATTTCTGCTGTCGACCCACCACTGTGATCAATGAAGGATAATGAAGTAAAACAAGGCTGTGGACCACTTCTGTTTCTTCAATGTTGACATTCCAACTGCAGCAGTCGTGTGGCTAAGTGCTATGGGTTGAGGAAAGACCTAATAACCTTCTCTGTAATACCTTTGCTATAAAACTTTATGGATTAAAGTCAATATACTTTTTTTCACAGGACCATCTAAGTTGGAAATTTCTCAGTACTATGTATAATGATATATTAATTAGCATTTACTTTCTTTCTTTCTTTTTTTACAAGGAGAAAATTAAAAATTAATTTTGAATAGTGATGAGCGATTACGTCGACTATCGTCATTGGGTCGATATTCGATATAGTCAATTATCAAGACGATTTCCGATAGTCGATAATAGATTACCGCCGATGACCATTAAAATCTATGGGAGAGGAACAACACCTTCATTCTTACACCCAAACAGGGCTGGAGAAGCTGGAATTAACATCCACAAAAGTCAAATGGATACGTGCTACATCTTAGGCAACACACTTAGGTTATAAAAGCCATAAAAAAAAAGTCACAGACCATTCACTATCCCTGTCTTGTACCACAGCATGACCCTTAAACCTGCTTGACCCACAAATTAAAAAGTGCCAGAAGGCAGTATGATTTGAACCATCATTTTACTTGAACTGGACATTGAATATCCCTGTCCTGGAATGCAGCATGAGCCCCAAACCTACATGACCCCAGATTAAAAAGTGCCGGAAAAAGGAGTCTTTCAACCACCATTTTAGTTTCACTGGACATAGACTATCCCTGTCCTGGGCCACAGCATGAGCCCCAAACCTGCATGACCCCCAGATTAAAAAGTGCCGGAAAAAGGAGTCTTTCAACCACCATTTTAGTTTCACTGGACATAGACTATCCCTGTCCTGGGCCAAAGCATGAGCCCCAAACCTGCATGACCCCAGATTAAAAAGTGCCGGAAAAAGGAGTTTTTCAACCACCATTTTAGTTTCACTGGACATTGACTATCCCTGTCCTGGGCCACAGCATGAGCCCCAAGCCTGCATGACCCACAGATTAAAAAGTGCCGGAAAAAGGAGTCTTTCAACCACCATTTTAGTTTCACTGGACATAGACTATCCCTGTCCTGGGCCACAGCATGAGCCCCAAACCTGCATGACCCCAGATTAAAAAGTGCCGGAAAAAGGAGTCTTTCAACCACCATTTTAGTTGAACTGGACATAGACTATCCCTGTCCTGGGTAACCTACATCTGTTCAAGTCTTCCTGTACCTCCCTTGTACAATTCAGAGGAATATTTGTATCAGCTATTTTGTACATGCCAGTTTTTTAGTAGTTTAATTCTAGAAAACACATTTTTAAAATAGGATGGAATCCCACCACGTCTTTGTTTCTCTTTTTTTTATTGTATTAAATGGGTTGTCTCACTACAGGGATTGCTAGCTATGTGAAAGATCTTACAAAAACAAGTCATTTTGCAATATGTGTCCATTAACAGTGTCCTACCTATTCCTGTTTCTGACAGCACCATCACCCTTGAGCCACTCTTGACATTTGTGAAGAACAAATGTCTGTTAGAAACCACATTTTTTACAATAGGACCTGTAGTATAGCTGCATTTCACAGCAACATGCCCCCAAAAATTCAAAACATGACCCTTGAGCCACTTTTGACAATTGTGAAGAACAAATGTCTGTTAGAAACCACATTTTTTAGAATAGGACCTGTAGTATAGCTGCATTCACAGCAAAATGCCCCCAAAAGTTCAAAACATGACCCTTGAGGCACTTTTGACAATTGTGAAGAACAAATGTCTGTTAGAAAAAACATTTTTTTATAATAGGACCTGTAGTATTGCTGCATTTCAAAGCAGCATTCCCCCAAAAAATTATAAAAATGACTTTTCAGGCACTGTTGAAAATTGTGAGGGAGAAATGCCACTTAAAAGCCACAATTCTGTTCCAAAGGACCATGATTATAGCTGAATCTCACAGCAACATGACCCCAAACCCATTGACAATGCGAAAAATTCTAAAGATGAAGTGAGTTAATACGGTTTTGTCATGAAACCTTGGTGTCTTTTACAGTCTCCTCACAGCAAAACCAGCAAAATGAACTGTTGGGAACTGAGAATAAAAATTACAGTAAGAAATGATCATTTTAAAAAAAAGTTTTCAAGGGGACCATTTCTGTTTGAAGAGGAATGTGAAGTAGACCGGCAACTAATCGGTGACCTCGGCAATTGGGGCCACAACATCATCAGAGATCCATGCCTGATTCATCTTAATGATCCCCCCACAGCTGTACAGCGCTAGATGCTCCTTTAAAATTCTCAGCCTAAGTAACTAAAAACTGAAATTCTCTAATCTACCCATGTTCTAATGTTCACAGCTAAAAGCATAGTTGTCTGTGTGAACAAAGAGAACTGTTTCGCTGAGCTGTATTGAGAGAGACCTAGCACACGTCCTGCTCTTATGAGACACAGACACACACTGATGCTGAACAGGAAGGGCTGTTCTATGTAAAACGAGGTCATGTGATTTTTCCAGCCAATCACAACCATACACATCCCAGTCATGACGTCGCACATCCAGCTCACCCTGCTCTATTCTCTAAGCTGATTTGCTGGCCGCCGAAAATGGCGCGATATTAATAGATTATGCGCCGATTTTCACCTAAATTATCGCGTGATCTAAAAATTCAGATCAACATAAAAACCGTGCCGATTTCAACTTTGTCGATAATAATCGCTAAACACTAATTTTGAATTGTTTTATATTAGCCTAACATGCAAAATAATTCTTTTTATAAACTATGAATTTTAGATTCTTATGATGTTGTCTTCTGCCACTGACTAAAGGTAGTGATTGTCTGCCGTGGCCAATCGATGTATTGTCACTATGAATGACAAGTAAAAGTGTCAGTAAGACCAAGGAGACTATTAACATAGGAATGGCAAAAATTAGTCAGATGCGCTTAATACATAGATTATTTTTGGGTTTTTTAGAACAATAAATCTTTATTAGATTAGAAGAATCTGTTTAGGATGCACAGTGTGTTTAAATAAGGCTTCAGAATTTGATTTAGACACAGACATCCTTTTTCCAAAAGGGACCACATTGGATATGTTAACTAAAAGTGCTTGACATATGTCACATATGTGTTTTGTTTGTTTTGTTTTCTATAGTATAAAGTTAGAACAAAAAGACAGTACTAAAAAATTTTGCTAGGGTAGATGATCAGCTGTTTAGGATCAAAAACATGGAAGGCAGATGTGGAAAGATGGAAAAATTTTGTGGAACCAGTAAAGAATAGACAAAGTGTATAAGAGGCAGGAAGGGACTGTCAATGTCTTAGTTGGCTATTAAGCTGTAATTTAGAAGGATCCTAAATAGTTGTGTACACACATGTTGGTGTGGGCGTTGTGTTCCTAGGAAAAGGTGGGTGTCAGTTAGTTGTAGAGAGAATTATCTTCAAGCAATCAGAGGTTAAGTAGCCAATTCTCTTTTTTTTAAATTCATGTCAAGTCCTGGTATGGTGTTTTTTACTTGTGGTATTTAGTGGTGCTTTTACATTTTTTGTCCAAATGTGTGGGGGCATTTTATTGTGTTTTGAGTATTTTTTTATTAAAAATTAACGTTATAAAAATGTATTAATTCATTCCCTATTTTTTTTCCCATAGAGGGACTAACACTTGTTATAAGGCATTTTTAGTCGGAGAGTGTTGTAAATGATTAGGGTCTACCTCTGAATATGTGTATAGCATCTGCTTACCCTTAACATGCATTTAAGGGAATGTACATAGAATAAATCATACAAATAAACAGGCTTAAGGCTTGGTTCATGAAGGAAGTAAGAAAAGAATAGCATGCAGCACTACCTTTTCCACTTAAATGATGGACACTGTCAGGTGGTGTTGATGTCCCCCATGAACGGATAAGGAACCATCAGCATTTTCATTTTTTTTTGGTTTCTATGATGTAACAGAAAAACAGAAATATTAATGATGATGTGAACCTGGACTAAGTAGGAGTGTGGCTGAATATTACATCTATGATCCTAACAGTTAGGCATGCCAAGAGGTTAATGTGAAGATGAGATCATAAAAACCAAGGGCCCATTAGGGCTTCGGCATCGACTGTGCTTAAAGTAGGTGCATCAAATATGCTCCATTCACATAGCATTTCTGCTTCCAATTTATTATATATATCATGACACTATAAGAAATGTATCCTGAATGATAGGCAGCAGGAGCCAAAGAGTTCTACAGACCAAAGGTAGTCTGAATTGGAGACTATGTCAACCATTTTTGCTGAATATATCCTCTTTGTACATAGGACACACATTATTGTGTCTGAGGCAGAAGCTGCAAACATTATGAAAACAGGGCAAACATAGTCCAATTCAATCTATGATTGCCCAACAGAAATCTATGGCCTCTTCGTAGGCCTGTTATCCATCAGGAAAATTATTTATATGGTATTCTCAAAGGATAGCACGAATGGGCGGGGTAGAAGGGAAACAAAAACAAAAAGGGATTAGGGCCTAAGCAAACAAGCATTTCATTTTAATAGCAGGAGTTTGAAATCGGCATTCAGACACCTTTAGCTCCCTTACAGGAGGCAAGCGTCCTGTAAGATTCATATTTAGTCTAAGGATGGCCACTAAAAAGGGGTCATACAAGCCATCTAATTTATTCATCAGCAAATAAGCAAACAAAAATGTTTTTCTGTGACTAGCCTAAATTGGTGTCCCAGGAGAACAAACTAACTTCAGTCCATTGGGGATGATAAAAATAGAGGGAAAAAAAACCTTACCTTGTAAACCAGCTCATCCCAGTGCTGTGGTTGGTACTGGAGCTCACAGCCAATGATGTCACCTTTTAGTCTTCAAGTGACCCTGCAGATATTCACAGCCCAGAATGCTCACGTGCAGCATATCCAGAAAGAGACCACTGTGGCCTCTGAAGAATGACTGATTTCGTCATCAGCTCGGAGCACTAGGACTGACCACGGTGTCGAAGGGAGTGGGTTTACAAGGAAAGGTTTTTTTTGTCTTTTTTTTAATATTTTTAATCATCCATGATGGATTGACAAGGAGTTAACACTTTTTAAACATCCCTTTAATAGTAAACAATTGTAATAGGGAACAATTACCTTTTTCTTTTACCTCACATTAAAAATCTACGTACAGTTTCCTTCTATTACTAGTGTATTTCAAAAAATTAGAATATCACTGAAAAGATAATTGATATCAATAATTTAAGTCAAATAGATAAACCCATATATTGTAAAGATTTAATACAGTATGAATTACAAGGTTTAATATAATACATTTCTGAGCCCTGCAACAAATAAAAAAACGTCCTGGAGAACCCCTTTAATTTTCAATGATATTTAAATTTTTTAAGCTGCACTAGTATGTGCACAGGCAGATAAATCAGACCTGTAAGATATAGTGTCCTTAATTGTTTTAAAACTGTTATTTTAAATTGGATTAATTGAGGTGCAACTCAATGCTTTTGGTCCTCAGTGCAATTTGTAACAGAGCCTCCACATCATTGATGGTACAAGTGACCTACTATGAGGCAGAAAGGTTTTTTTGGGGCCCGTTATGCTGTAGAACTTGGACAGGACTCAAGAGCCTCGCACCTTTCTGGCATGTACTTGAGTTGTTTTTGTTTGAATATTGCAAATTTGCTACTGTGTTAGCAAAAAGTAAATTTATGTTTTATTATTTTTAGTAAAGTTCTAGAAATAATTTCCATATGTCTAAAAACTTTTAGCTAAAATATAACTAGCTTATGGACAGTGGCATAGCTACAGTGATTGCAATGGAAGCACTTGCGACTAGGCCCCCCACCTCACCACACAGCTACATCACTGGGTCACATAGACCTAGAGATGCAACCAGACGGTTGTTAAAGTTTGGGCTTGTCCAATAGGGGGCCGGTGAATCATCTGGTGGGCCTGAGAACTTCTTTTCGAATATATGCAAGTCCACAGTACCCACATACATTTGAAATCTATGGTGGATCAGGTTGCTAATGGCTAGGCCTGAAGTCTATTTAAGTACATGAGCAGGCGGTGTGATGTAGTAACATCATCATGCTGTTTGCACGTGTAACTGAGTAGTGTCCCAGCAAGAGTATACGGGGAGGTGAGTATTTTTTTTATTAGTTTCTATTTTTTGTGGACCTATATATCTATATAGTTGAAACCCTATATGTCTATCTAGTGGAAGAACCTATATACCCATCAACAGGAGTGCTGTATACCTATCTACAGGGATTATTATATATCTATCTACCTGCTAGGCAGTTCCTACATACGTACCTTCTAAGGGGGGAAATTAAACTATCTATCTATATACCTGTGTACTGGGGGGGGGGGGTCTATATTCCTATCTAATCAGGTGTGTACCTATTTACTAGGGAGTCTATATATCTATCTACTGGGTGGCTATAAACCTACCTACCCACTTATGGGGAGGTCTATATACATACCTACTGGGAGGAACTGTATACCTACCTACCTACCTATTAAGGTGGCCTATATGCTCACCTACCTTATGGTGGACCTATTTACCTACCTACTTAACAGGGGGCCAATATACCTACTTACCTAATGAGGAGGACTATATACCTACCTACCTACTGGGGGGCATATGTACCTACTTACCTAATTGATGGCCTATATATCTACTGACTGGGAGGGCTAAGTAGGCTAACTATCTACCTTGCTACTAACTGGGGAATTAAAATACCTAACTACCTACTGGCTGCCTTATACACCTTCCTACCTAATAGGGGGCTATTCTACCTATCTGTCTACCTAATTTGGGGGTGTACCTACCTACTTTACTGGGATACAATGAAGACTAATTCTGGGGGAACAAACAGGAGCCCCATAGCTGTCTAGGGTTTACTTTTACTGTTTCGAGCACAAGGGAGTCATCATTACCATTTTGGCTTCTATTGATCAGTAGTTTGGGAAACAAGTATGGTGATGCTGGAAAAGTGAGGAGTCTAAGATGTTTGTGTAGTTAATTATGGAGGGGCGAGTTATGGCAAGGGAAAGTTGTCATCGTGGTCTGGACCAGATGGAGAAGAAAAAGTAAAGTGAACAGTTCCAGTCAGAGAAGATATCTCCTGAAATTACCGGATGTCAGTGTTTATTTTGTTTCTGTGTTGTATCAGTGCTCTATTCACTGTCATGTGATGATGACCTTAACTGGTTTCTGATCACTATGTGGTCACTATATGGTGATATAGTAGGTCATATTGGTGCTTGTATAGTAGCAGCCTTCGCTCCCTCTGTCTAACCATGGGCATCTTGCAGCTCGATCACAGGGTGACAATGATTGCCATGGCAGTTGAAGGCCAAACAATGGCCTCTGGGCTTGCCACGTACAGAAGCCTAATAGGCACTGCCACAGACCTGGTCTAATAGGCTGTATATCTAAGGTATAATATATAGCAGCACATTATTTTCTTGCTACATATTGCAAAAGTGACCAAGTGATCGCACAGTCAACTATTTACGAATAGAAAGAAAAGGAAAAAAGATTGAGTATTTAAAAAAAAGCAAACACAAAAAACTGTTTCCCATTAAAAGAATATATTACTTAGTAAAAAATAATAAAAACAAAAAAGGGACCGTAAAGGCATCCATAATGCTCCTTTATATAAAATTATTGTGTTATTTAACCTGTACATAAAAAAAAATAAGTAAAAAAAAAAATGAGCTAGAACTGAATTGTTTTTATCTGGCTTCACAAAAAATAGAATAACAAGTATTCAATAACTCTTATGCACCCCATAATGATACCAAAGGTAACATCACAGTAAGCATGTCAGATCCTAATGTCTTTTCACTTTTCCTCCTTAGCCACCATTGCCAGTGCCATTTGCTCTACAACCTCTGCTATGTTCCCCTACCTTTACCTATAATAAGTGCATGTACCACCACCCCCGCCATGCATTATCCTGCAGGTCAGTCACAACTTTATTGTGTCTAGAGTCTGGTGGGAGGTTGGTTTGTAATATATCTTTTTTATTTTTAGAGGGTCTGTATATATTAGGGCTCTTTTTATATAAGGAGATACTGGACTGGAGTCTTTTATTTTAGGCGATATGGAGTCTGTATAAATATGGCCTGTAAGTACAAAGGGGTGATCTGATCTGGAGTCTTTCATTTTTAGAGGGTCTTATTTTGGATTTGTAAATTTTAGGGGTTCTGTATATACTCAGTAGTAGGGATTTGTATATGCAAGGGTTTAATGGGGTCTATAAATAGACGAGTTATGGTCTGGAATTTTTTTTATACAGGGAGTTCTGGTTTCTGATCTATATAAAGGCCCTGTGTATATGACATGCTTCTGACTGTAAAAGCGTCCCCATAGGCCTCACTTGAATATCCGACTTGTAGTCCACATGACTCGGATTTTCAATAGGTCAGATTGCAAAAATGCTGTTTTTGCAAAAAATTTAGAACATGTCCAATACTCCACCACATTTCTGGTAAAAAAAAAAAACCAGTCCCAAAACAGCTCTATGTCAGATCTGCATCCAAAACCCCATAGAGATGAATGGGACTCAATTTCTGACTGCCAACCCAGTGTAAAAAAATTTGCAAAAATCCACATTGAAAAATGTGTCAAATACTTGGCGGATGATACGGTTTTCAGATTTTGAATCTGACAAATATTTAACCAGTGTCTTGTGGATGAAGCCAAAGAGAAATCATGCTCTGGATATTTTCATTTAGGAGGTATCGTGTTTGGTATAAATCTATTTTAAGGGGTGCTGAAAAGGGGTCATATGTACTATTTGTAATTCAGATGCTGTCAGTTGTGGGAATGTCCTATAAAATAGGCAGGGGACATGTAAAAATACACGTTGCTTCTTAATAATATCTTCTACGCAGAAGCCAAAACACAATACCAAATCCATTACACAATAAACACCAATGGTCCCGATTAACATGACATCTATTGGGGGTTCCTATGTGGTGTCCATCATTTTGATAAGAATAGTGCTTCATGCTTTATTGTACTTCTGGTCAGATCTGGAAGAACTGATGGCTGAGGCTCCAAACAGAGATGCTGACACAAGTAAGAGCAAAGCCCTATTTTGTTCACATTTACAACTAAATAAGGGGTATCAAAACTGGGGGCCCCATGAAAGACACGGTTTTGGTCTAAAACTCACTTTTTCCCCCACAGGTTTCTCTGAGGAAAAATGAGAGTTTTAGACCAAAACCGTTTCATACATGTGGCCCTTGGTGTCACTAGGGGTGCTTGGCTTTAAAAAGTTGAAAAACATTGCCATTTATAAAAGGCATCCTTCTAAGCTTTATTAAACTATGAATCTCCAATCCTTCACTAGGTAGATTGTTGTCTTGGAAATATAACATAGTCCATTGTCTTTTTTCAGGAAGTAAGGATGGCACGAATGACCTGAGAAAACTTCAAGACATATGCGTGTCCAGATGTGTTTTTTTCTTAATTAATAGAAGCCTTGTTCATTTAAGATGCTTTGTTTGATAGCAAATAAAAGTCACTGGGGAGTCATGTTTAAGCTGACAGCACAGTTCAAGAATCCTTCAACAAGCCATTATTGAATATGCGTCTCTTATTGTAACCATTGAACAGCTATACATTACAGAATGATATGTGTGATATGGTAAATATTTAAACCTAGAAATCATTGTGGTTGAAAAAAATTCAGCAGCATAGGTTGAGTTTTTTTTTATCATCATTATACTGAGCCTTTATCTGTGGATCTGTGACTTTGTAGGCTCTAACATATTTTCATCATAAATGTAAGCAATTTTGCATCAAATATCTGCTAAAGTGATGTATTCAACATATAACAAATAGGTTTTAAGTTGAGGATGTAAATTTGAAATCCATAAATCAATATCCATTTAAGCAAAGTCACTTATGTGAAGAAAAGTCTATACAAGTAAATCTAACTAACATTAATTTAATATTATAGTTAGAGATGGGCGAATTTCTCAAAAATTCGATTCGGTCATAGTTTCATAGTTTCATAGTTTGTAAGGCTAAAAAAGGACAAGTCGTCCATCTAGTTCAGCCTGTTGTGCTAAGGTGTTGATTCAGAGGAAGGCAAAAACCCCCAATGAGGTAGAAGCCAATTGTCCTCATTTTAGGGAAAAATTCCTTCCTGACTCCAATCTGGCAATCAGAAAAATCCCTGGATCAATGACCCCTCTCCTCAATCCTAGTCACTATAACTTGTTATATTATTACGCTCCAGAAATGCATCCAAACCCTTTTTGAACTCGGTTATTGAATTCACCATGACAAGTCCCTCTGGCAGAGAATTCCATAGTCTCACTGCTCTTACAGTAAAGAATCCCTTTCTATGTTTATGTAGAAACTTTCGTTCCTCAAGACGTAAAGGATGCCCCCTTGTTCTAGATACAGCCTGTGTATAAATAAATCTTGGGAGAGATCTCTATATTGACCTTTGATGTATTTAAACATATTTATTATGTCCCCGAAGCCGTCTTTTCTCTAAACTAAATAACCCTAATCTTGCCAATCTTTCTGTGTACTGTAGTCCACCCAGTCCTTTTATTATTTTTGTTGCCCGCCTTTGTACCTGTTCAAGCTCTACAATGTCTTTCCTGTGCACTGGTGCCCAAAACTGTACACAATATTCCATGTGTGGTCTAACCAGTGACTTGTATAATGGGAGAATAATGTTCTCATCATGTGCATCTATGCCCCTTTTAATGCACCCCATTATCCTATTTGCCTTGGCTGCTGCTGCCTGACACTGGCTGATACAATTAAGTTTACTGTCCACCAGGATTCCCAAGTCCTTCTCCATGTCACTTTTACCCAGTGCTTTTCCATTTAACATGTAATCATGTAATGGATTTCTCTTCCCCATGTGCATAACCTTGCATTTATCAGTGTTAAACCTCATCTGCCATTTCCCTGCCCAGGCCTCCAACTTATCCAGATCCCTTTGTAATAACATATTATCCTCTATTGTGTTGATTACTTTACAGAGCTTAGTATCACTTCGCCGAATTTTCCGACAAAAATAAATTCGGTCCGAATTACTTCGGCACGAATCGCGTTAAAAAGCAGCTATTTCCAGGCTGCACAGAGCCTGCAGGGTGCTGTAGAACGTTGTGCCATGCTTAAATATGCAGAGGGAGCTTGGTTTGGTCTTCATACAATGTTGTGTTTTAGTATGACACGCAGATGACTGCCGCCGCTCTTAGAATCGCTTCACTATAAAATTCCCTGGGCACTTAAGAGGGCAAAACTGACCAAAAACTCACGCAGGAATGTAGCCTGATAAAGTCATGCCAGCGAAAGCTGGAAAAAAACAAGCTGAGAGCTCAGGTGGCAACATTAGTGACAGAGTGTGGAGGTGACGGCGGCAGCCACAGCAGCATGAGGTCAGGCAGTGGCACAATGACATTCTGAACGGTGGCAAAACAGGAGGAAGCCACAGAGTGGCACAATGACTGAGAGCGGAGGTCACGGCGGCAGCAGTATGAGGTCAGGCAGTGGCACAATGACATTCTGGAGGCGGCAAAACAGTATTAGGCCACAGAGTGGCACAATCACAAAGTGTGGAGGTCACGGCGGCAGCAGTATGAGATCAGGCAGTGGCACAATGACATTCTGGAGGCGGCAAAACAGTATTAGGCCACAGAGTGGCACAATCACACAGTGTGGAGGTCACGACAGCAGCAGCATGAGATCAGGCAGTGGCACAATGACATTCTGGAGGTGGCAAAACAGGAGGAAGCCACAGAGTGGCACAATGACTGAGAGCGGTGGTCACAGGCGGCACAGCTGCATGAGGTCAGGCAGTGGCACAATGACACAGTGTGGAGGACATGGCAGCAACCACAGCAGCAGCATGAGGTCAGACAGTGGCACAATGACACAGTGTGGATGTCACGGCAACAGCAACAGCAGCAGCAGCATGAGGTCATAGAGTGGCACAATGACAGAGTGTTGAGGTGGGTGGCAATACAAGTCCCAGGTAAAGATGGTGGTAGGCAGATGGAGAAACTGTCAGCAGATGTGTGGCATCAGGTGGGTGGCGGTATCAGAATAGTGGCTGAGGCAGGTAGTTTGAACCCAGACTGACGCCTAAGGCATTGGTGTGTGGAAATCCTGGCCGATCCACGCCTGATTCATCTTGACAAAGGTCAGTCGTTCCACATTTCCCGTGGACAAGCGGGTTCTCCTTGGGTAACGATGGCCCCCGCCGCACTGAAACACCCGCTCTGATGCACCACTATGGCCGGGCAGGACAGCTTCTCCACTGCAAACTCGGCAAGTTGCGGGCCACACATCCAGTTTGGCTGCCCAGTAGTCCAGCGGATCTTTTAACTTGAGGTGGCAGAGTGCTGTCCAAGAAGGGCACAACCTGTTGGTTCAGGGACTGCTCCAGGTCCTGCTGCTGCTGCTGGCGACTGCCCTCCTCACTAGGCGGGTGAAGGAAGCTGCTCATCAGTGACTCCAGACTTAGGTTACTACTGATGGAGCTGGTACTGCTCCTACCCCCCAACCTTTCCCCAGCAGCCGCGGCAGTAGTACGTGAGCGCTGAGGAACCCCCCGGTCAGACCTGTCAGAGGAGGACGATGCCGCACATAGGCAGCAGCCAACTGATTACGGAGGATTTCCCTATAGTATTTGAGTTTGTCTTCCCTCTCAATAGCTGGGAAAAAGGCTCCCATTTTGGACCGGTAGCGAGGGTCCAATAGGGTGGAGAGCTAGAAGTCATCCCTCTGCTTGATGCTGACTATTCGGCTGTCACTAGCCAGGCAAATAAGCATGCTGCGGGCCATCTGCACAAGTGATTCCGAGGGGCTCCCTGCCTCCATTTCCACTGTATACTGCCACGGTGCTTGGGGGTTATCTGCCTCGTCTTCCTCATCTCCATCCACCTCCTCCAGCTGCTCCTGCTCCTCCTCTCTTGTCACTGGTAGAAATCCACTCATTTCACCAGACAATGCTTCTGCTCCAATGTCCTCCTCCTCCTCCTCATTCAGTCCCCACCGGACTCATGTGCCACGAGATGTAGTCGCCACGTCTCCAGTCCCCTGCCAGACAGATTTTTCAGCATCTGTTCCAGGACATGAAGCAGTGGAATGACGTTATTCATCCCGTAGTCCTGGCGACTGACAAATAACAGGTGTCACGCATGAGCTGCCACTGGCTGACATCAAAGTTACACAGGGGAGTACTTCTGTCTGCCTGGATCATCAAAAAATCGTTAATGGCCTTTCTCTGTTCATACAGTCGGTCCAACATGTGCAGGCTGGAATTCCAGCGGGTGGAAACATCGCATATCAGAGTGTGTTGGGGGAGGCCGTTCTGCCGCTGCAACTCGAGGAGGGTGTTCCTGGCTTTGTACGAATGGATAAAGTGCATGCACAGTTTCCTGGCCATTTTCAGAATGTTCTGAAGATCGGTGGAAGACTTCAGGAACCTTTTCACAACCAGATTGAACACGTGCACCATGCAGGGCGCATGGACCATCCCTCCTCGGTGCAGCGCGGACACCATGTTCCTCCCATTGTCTGTCACCATGGTTCCGATTTGCAGTTGGCGCGGAGAAAGCCACACATCGATTTCTTGCTGCATGACGCGGAGCAGTTCCTCCCCTGTGTGACTTCGTTCGCCGAGGCAAGCCAGGTGTAGAACTGCGTGACACTGCTGTGCCCTACACATGTGGTATGATGGAGCAGTACTTGTGGAGGCTGAGATGGTGGTGGTGGTGGAGGAGGAGGCGGACATTGGCGCAGGTGCAGCAGTTTGACAACGTGGAGGAGAAAGCGGCGTCTCCTGTCCAAGTTGTTGGTGTGCCTGGGCTGGAAGCACATTCACCCAGTGGGCCGTAAAGGACATGTACTGGCCCTGACCGTAGTTACAGCTCCAGACGTCCGCGCTGCCGTGCACCTTGGAACATACCGATAAGCTCAAGGACTGACCCACCTTCTGTTCTACATATTTATGAAGTGCTGGTACTGCCTTTTTGGAAAAGAAATTACGGCTTGGAACTCTCCATCTCGGCTCGGCACAAGCCATTAGTTCTCTGAACGGTGCAGAGTCCACATTTGGAAAGGGAGGGACTGCAGTACCAACAACTTGGACAGGAGCACGGTCAGCTGCTGCACCTTAGGATGGTTGGACGCATACTGTTGTCTCTTTGCAATCGCCTCGCTGAACGACTGCTGGCGCCATGAGTAGCGAGGAGCAGGAGCATCTGGACCGGGAGATGATGTCAAAGAGAAACAGCTCCCTTCTTCAGAAGTGCGTGCCACTGGGCGCTGCTGCTGCTGTTGCTGCGGCGGCAGGATGGACCACCACATCTGAGCCACGTTTCTCCCAGGCCACCGGATGGTGACGCTGCATGTGTTGATGCAGGGCCGTGGTGCCAACGTTAGCTCCCTGGCCACGCTTCACTTTCTGCCCACAGATTCTACATATACCCATATTCGGCTCCTCCGGTGTCTTAGCAAAGAACTGCCACACCGCCGAGTATCGGATTTTACCGCCAACGCTCCACACTGAGTGACTACTGCCGCCGCTGCCTCGCTGAGCCCCTGTGCCGCTACTTTCTTGGACCTGCGAAGCGGGTTTTTTACCCCGTGGCCGCTTGGCTCCCGACCTCACACTGCTGCTATCCTGCTGACTCACGGCCACACGACCCACTTGCTGGCTGCGCTGCTGCCTGACGTGCAAGCTGACGCCCTCTTCTCCTGACGATGATGAAGCCCTTGCCTCACCCGGCTCCCAAGTGCGGTCGGCTACATCATCATCTATTTGTGTTTCATCGTCACTGCTGTCCTCATCACCGGTCTTGGTATGCCGAGGCTGACCTCTCACAACATGACCTCCCATGCCACTCTCCACATCTATACTTTGCCGCCTACTGCAAGAAGCAGGCGATATTGGCCCCATTTCTTCGCTGCCAAGTAGCTGCTGACTGCCCTCCTCAAATTGTTCATCCTCGCTATATAGTGGCGCTGAGCCCAGACCACATAGTAGATCTCTGGCTGAGGGAACCAGATGGGACAGAGGCGGGCTGAGGACAGGTGAGGGCCGCTGATCCGCTCCCGGGCCATGCCAACTACTAGTTGTGTCTGAGGTTCCCACCGACTCTTGGCTGGGGTTGTCAGATGTCATCTGGGAGGAAGAGGAGGACCTAGTCAACCAATCAAGAACCCTTGGGTTGCTGAACAACACACGGCCGCTAGATGACAGCGGCAGTTGTGGCCTCACCGAGTGACCCCTGCTGCGACGTCCCCTTGCTGTGCTGCGCTGTCTGACATACTGTTTGTTCTAAAATGTACAGACACTGTTTGATGATGATATCTGTATATGATAAATATACACCCTGTTTTTGACTCCAAATGAACCCAGTAACAAGCTTGGGTAACCCTTGGATATAAATTGCGCTCCACAAATGGCCAGGAAAAATTTACTTGTATGTGTCGTTTAAAAACACTGTGTGTTTTACTAAATGTAAAAGCACAAACAGGCTTAATTGACCTTCGGACATGAATTAGTGTTACAATTGCGTGTTTTCTACGCCACACAACAAGAGATACAGTTGTAATTAACCTTTGCTTGTGAATTAGGCTACAGGAAAAATTTATATATTTTGGCGTTGAAAAAGACGGTTTATTTTTGTCAGCACACCAGCAAAACAACGCTTAATTAACCCCTGGATGTAAATTGCGCCAAAGAATTGAGCACCACAAAATAGTTGCTTTGTAGCGTGTTACAATTGCGTGTTTTCTACGCCACACAACAAGAGATACAGTTGTAATTAACCTTTGCTTGTGAATTAGGCTACAGGAAAAATGTATATATTTTGGCGTTGAAAAAGACGGGTTTTTTTTGTCAGCACACCAGCAAAACAACGCTTAATTAACCCCTGGATGTAAATTGCGCCAAAGAATTGAGCCCCACAAAATAGTAGCTTTGTAGCGTGTTACAATTGCGTGTTTTCTACGCCACACAACAAGAGATACAGTTGTAAATAACCTTTGCTTGTGAATTAGGCTACAGGAAAAATTTATATATTTTGGCGTTGAAAAAGACGGTTTCTTGGGGTCAGCACACCAGCAAAACAACGCTTAATTAAACCCTGGATGTAAATTGCGCAATAGAATTGAGCACCCAAAAATGAAGTGGTTTGTATGTGTATAAAATGCTGTTTTTTACAAATAATACAAACAGGAAACTGGCTTAGATCCACTGGATATTGAATTTATATGCAGCTGCAGTGACGCACACTGGATTTTCAGGATCCAAAACCCAAAAAATTAGAAATAGAACATTAGAGAACAGTCTCTGAGACAAGTGAGACACCCACAAAAATCGCTTGTATAAAATGGAATTCTTCAGTAAGGCTACAGCCGACGGCAGCACTTCCTTTGAGCACAGTGAGAGGAGTGTGAAGCTTCGGCGTCGCGCCATGGACTTATATATTTGTGGACGTCAAGAATCCGACCGGTTTCTGATTGGCTCACTCTGCACATTCAGCAAGGCTATGCCTTACTTCCATGGTGCTTTGCCCCATGTAGCGCCATGTGCTGTCAGCATTTATCAATTCAAAGCACAGTGTTTTCTACCCGAAGTCCCAAAGTTCGACTTCGTTCCGAACGAAGTTTTCCTTGAAATTCTAAACGAATTCATCTTCGTTGAAGAATCATTCGCCCAACTCTAATTAACCCGATGTTAAAATATTCTAAAAGGAGACTTATACTATCTAATAGGTGTTTAAATTATTTCATTCTACATATAAATCAAATATTTGATCATTATACCTTTTTATTCTATATAAATTTATATACTATATGTAACATTATATTATATATCATGCATAAGTTATACTATGACAAAAGAAAGCGTTTAAAGCCAGCTCACCATATGATGTAAGTCAGTCTGGGATCCATCCATGCACGTACATCGTGCAGAGGAGACATATGAACTTGTAGAAGGGGAGGCACTGTGACAGCACGAAGATGGACAATCCCAAATAGAGTAAAATCAGACTTCTTTATTTCTTTCCATTAAAATCCACAACACCTGCAGTCTGTGAGGATCTGACGTGTTTCCGGTGAGGTACCACCCTTAGGCTATGTTCACACGGTGTATTTGCAGGGCGTAATTACGCCCCGCAATTACGCCGTGTGACCGGGGGCGGGGCGGGAGCGGGGGACTGAGCAGGGGGCCGGCACTTCGCCGGCCCATAGACTTGAATTGCCAGCAGCGTGTAAACGCCGCTAGTAATTCACATGTCAATTATCTCCCCGCTCGGCGGCTTCGCCGGGCGGGGAGAGGAGACGTAATCCATAGTTCTCTATGAGAACTGTGAATTATCATAATGAATGGGCCGTTTTCGGCCCGTAATTGGCGCACTTCGGCGCGTAATTACGGACCGAAATACGGCCCATTTTAAGCCGTGTGAACATAGCTTTACTCATAGCCTATGTGTGAGGGTGGTACCTCACCTGAAATGCGTCAGATCCTCACAGACTCCAGGTGTTGTGGATTTTAATGGAAAGAAATAAAGAAGTTTGATTTTACTCTATTTGGGATTTTCCATCTTCGTGCTGTCACACTGCCTCCCCTTCTATAAATTATACCATACATTAAATTATATCAGATATTGTACAATGCATTATATTAAATATATAAAATCATATATTATACCATATATAGTATATTTTTGTATGGTATATTTATAATGTAATATTCTATATATACAGCATATTCTATTTGGACATGACTCTGACTTTCTAATTTTTTTGCAGCCATTCTGCATGAGTTACAAGTATATGTTTTTTAGCACTCTGCTCTAATTGCATATTATTTAGTCTATATGAGAAATAATGTGAATAAAATGTAAGTAAATGACAATGTCAGAAACCTGGGTACTGAAATGATCTGGTTATGAAGAGGTTAATTGCAAAAACATACAACAAATGTGAACATGTGATGATCATGTTTCTTTTTCAGCTTCTGTCCAAAATTATTAAACCAAATGAAAACATGGAACATTTACTAGTTTACATTGATTGGACACATCATCAAGGATTGCCAAGGTCAGTTGTTTTAACAAGCAAGGTCTGATTTAAGTAACTGACCAAGACTCAATAAAGTGATTGTTAGAGCAAATTTAATTATGCTTTACCATCATGGAATGCTAGAGTTAACCTGACTCACGGGTCACATCCCACCTTAATGACCCTGCCACGAATAATCTGTACTGCTTCAAGCACTCAATTGATTTCTACATTGATAGTCTTACTTGTCGATTCCCCAGCCTGTTGACATGTACAATTGCAGAATTTGGGTTTTTTACTTTTGTTGTATTTTCTGTGTCTTCAAAAATAACTAGAACTATTGAAATACATGAACCCAAGAAACCTCAAAGAATTCTGCTATCTACATTGTTTAGGACTTATAAAACATCTGTTTAATCTCAAGACAAAGTGCCAGTCTCCAGAGGATTTCCTCAGTCTACTTCCTTCTGTTGCTCCAAGCATGTCTTCTTCCATAAAGTCCCCGAAAAACAAGACTCATGATAATATGCCTTTGCACAGCGTCTCAGCATACCTACTGTACATCAAGAAAGATACAATTTTAGTGCTGCTGTAGATAACCTTTTGGCCTTAGCAAAGACGTCACAAAGAAATATTGTGCCCAGAATAGGATAGCATTAAGTCTGTTTTGTGTTACTGCTTGGATTTTTTTCCCCCTGGTCAGAGGCTAATGGATTGTAATGCATAAAGAGTTTATTGTGATAAGAAAGCCATAAAATCCCTATCTGTCCCTACTGCAGGATTTACCTTGACACTGAGAGAAGAATTTTGTTTGTTTAAATAACCTACCTTGTGCTATAAAATGGTTATTCAGCAAGCAACGAAAATAAGCCTTGACATTGAGCAAGCTTAAATGTAACTGTCAGATGGGCATAATGTCTCCAGTTAATATATCTAATACATATAAAATGCAGATACCTAGACTTGATTGGTCAGAACATCATAACTGCCCATGTTCCCTCTCCCCATATGCTGCCGGGGACGAATGGCACCGCGGTCCACATGTCAGGCTGCAAGCACGCTCGTACTGCCAGCTGGGACTCATCTATTCACGCTCCTGCTCCCCTACTCTCCTCTGTTTGTTGGTGCACGCATCCCTGCTCCCTAGGAAGTGTGCTCGCTGGCGCAGTAACATTTAAAGGACCAGCACACCATTAATTGGCTAATTGCCAGGTGCTGACCCTATATCTCCTTGCCACCTCCCCTGCTTCTTTGCAAGATCTAAACCTCAGAGAAAGTTTTACGTAGTGTCCTTGTCTTACCGTGTATCCTGACCTCTGCCTCCGTCCACTGACTACGTTCTGTTTGCTACCTGCCCTGACCTTCCTGTCTGTGCCTGATCACAATACTGCCTTACACTTTTGTTCGATGCTTAACCTTAGCCGCCAGTAGATACACACACCAGTGGGCGTTACTGTCTACTCCAGCGACTGTTACAATAAAGTAGAAGGAAACGGTTTCAGAGTATCACAAAGTCAATTAATATGGATACAAACCTTTCTGAATAATTCCAAAATAACCAGTGTGGCAGTAGATTGCATGCTGTGCTCAGGGCCAGGATGATGGGTAGGTAGGCAGGAAGTGGGCACAATGAGGCATGGATTGGGTTGAATATTAAATTGAGGGGTGTCATGTACTTTGTACTTTGTCTAGGTTAGCAAAATACCTTGTCGCAGTCCTGACTGTGCTCAATTTCAGCAAACCCCACCCAATAACCACCCCAGACTACCATGTTGGTGCAAAAGCCACAGCGGCTATTTATAAAAATACATATTAAATAACAAATCAGACATTATAAACTAAATAAACTTGGGTAACATTCTTGTACTTAACCCTTAGAGGAGTTCTTTGTGCAGTACCCTACTATACCTGCCCAGACAGACTATCTACACTTCCTAGAGACTATGCCCACAGGAATTAACCCAGGTCTTAGGTAACCTCCCCAGACCACTATACCACTGTAAAACTCCTCATTTTATTAGGATTCCCCAAGTTCTCGACACTGTGACTCATATTCAGGAAATGGAATCAGTTCTAGATGTCAGGAAAGAAGAAAAATGAGGAAATTGGAAGCATTATCCCTAGAATTAATTTAAAAAAGAACCTCCCTATCCTTGGCTCTTTCTCTTACACCCTCTAATAACTAACTTGGCGCTCCACCATCAGTAATATACCATACCTGATGACCAAATACTATAAATGACCATCTGATAGAGAAAAAAAGAATTTACAAGATAATCTCTATAAAGCATGGGTTCATAATTATAGAGATAGTTATGGTGGAAAAGTTATTGAATTTTGCTGGGGTGCATCAGTACATTGTTTCACAGGGGGGCATCAACTTTATATTTTAATTGATTAAACATACACTATTAAAGTTAGTTTTTAGTCCCAACGGCAATAGATAAGGAGTTGAGGGGTTGTAGCTGGTTACTACATTAGCACATTACCTGCTGTACCTTCCTTCCTGGAAGCTGAAAAAGCTCCCACTCCTTGACCTAGCTTCCAACTGCAACACTAGTCATGATCTCTATTCTTTCTGCTACTTGGAGAAGTTACCTGTAATGAGATTTTTTTTTCTTTGTATAACAAATTTATTTTACTTTCAAGGTAAATTAAAGTTCAGTTAAAGGGTTTGTCTAGTTTATCTCTTAACGCCGCAATCAGATTTGACGTCCCTGACAGAGCCCCATTTTTTAAATCTGACGTGTAATTTTATGATGGAATAACTTTTTGCCATTTTTACTTATCCATGTCATTCAGAGATTGTTTTCTCATGACTCATTGTGCTTTAAGTAACAAATTTTGGTCCACACAATCCTTGTTCATTTGTGAAAAAAATTTAAATGCGGTAAAAACTTTAAAAAATTTGCCATTTTCAAAGTTCAAAAATTTCTGCATGTAAGAAAGATAGTTATTCCATACAAAATGGTTTATAACTAGTATCTACCATACCTCTACTGTAGTTTGGCATCATTTTTAAATGTCTTTTTATTATTTTACAAGATTAGGGGACTTAGAAATCTAGTAGTAATTGTTCACATATTCAAGAAAATTTGCAACATAAAAGACCACACCTCTTAAAGTATTCAAAGCAGTGTTTAAGGAGTTTGTTAACTCATTAGGTGTTTCACAGAAATTAAAGCAAAGTGGAGGTGAAATTTCAAAATGTAATTTTTTTTACTGATTTTCAATTTTTATCAATTTTTCACTGAAACACAGTAGATGTGACCAGGGAAAATCAACTTAAAGCGGTTTTCTCATCACAAGCTTTCGTAGACTTGAGCTGTTTCTGTATCTTACAGCTTCAAATCCAGCGGTGGATCTCTCTTCCCAGGAGGCATGTGTTCCCCAACTGAAGACTGGTGACATCATCATTCTGTGTGAGCAGTGGCAGGGAGAGGATGTCACAGCTGTGCAGACCTCCTGCAGTGGTCAGTTCTCATGCCTGGAGAGCTGTCACCTCCCTCCACAAGCTCCATGTAACCAGAACAACTGCATTGTTGTAAAGAGTTATACATGCAACCTGTTATCAGGCAGAAGGTAGAGCAGACTGTATAAGGCTGTGTGAAATGGGTAGAATGGAGCAGAGTGTATAATTCTGTGTTATATGGGTGGAGAGAGTGAGTCTGACAGCTAGAGTCTCAGTAATTGCCCAGATCCTTCACATAGGGCTGGGAGATGAGCATAGAGGAGCTCAGACAGCTTTTATTACACAGCCAGCACAGAAAGATGTTTCACTTTTATTTTACACAGCTCAGAGGGAAGTAAGCACAGAGTTCAGTCAGCCAATCATAGCAAAGGGGGTGTGACCCGACCTCAGGCTGCTGATTTAGCTCTAGACACACAGATTAGCTCCTATCTAAATGATTTAGGTAATGCAAACCAACTGCAAAAGTGTCATGATTGTGCCTGAAACACCCCTGGCTTTTTGCTCTGTTCGCCGGCCACGGCCGGTACAACGTAATCCATGTTTTTTACCTAAAACTGCATTTCTTATCACTAGTGTGAACTGGGTTTATTCTGTGCTGGGTGCTGATTGATTCCTGGCCAATGCCTATGGCCAGGAATCTTCCAGTACACTCTTGGTTAACTTTGTTCCTACTTGAGTGACAGCTTTCTTCTCCTATCTAGTCTTTTGTTCCTTCTGCCTATTGCCTCAGTTCTACCTTTCTTCTGTTCCTATATAAGGTCTCTACTTCCTTCCTGCCTTGCCTGCTATATTGGTTCATTGCCCTATAGTACGCCTGCTCTCTCTTGCTACCTTCTGTATAACTCTGACTTTTGCTTGGATTCCAGTTACCCTCTGCCTCGCGATTCTGTACTTCGCTGCCCATGTGTTACCGACCTAGGCTTGCCCGACTACGTTTACTTGTTGTGTGGTTGTTTGTCTCAGTTTGTGTTTTCACTGTGCTCAGTGCAGTTATCAGTCATCTGGTTGGGGCCGACCTGTTAAGAATTCGGGTTCCCCAAAAGGCAGGGACAGAGGCTGGGACCAGTGTCAGGGCCTCACTTGTCTGTGTCGTTGTGTGCGTCTCTGACAGTCCCTGAGAAAAAGTGCTTATTTTTACTGCCCTCATCATTACAGATATGATCTTTGTAGCGAGAAAACCTCTTTAATATTGATTCCAAAGATTCTGCTGTTTTTAGAGATATCACATATGTGGCCGTAGTGCGCTATTTGGCTAAAATAAAAGCCTCAGAGTAGGAGGAGCACCTACTGCACTTTGGAGTCTTATTTTCATTACAGTTTTCTTCAGGCACCACTTTAGGTTTGCGGACACCCTAAAGTGCTAAAACTTAATAAACACCCCTAAAAAGACACCATATTGGAAACTACACCCCTTACGGAATATATCCAGAGGTGTAGTGAGTATATCAACCCCACAGGTGTTTCACAATTTTTATTAACGTTAGGCTGGGAAAATGAAAAATTTCTTTTTTCCAACAATCTGTAATTTCAGCTGAAAATGTTTAATTTTTACAAGAAATCCTGGAAAAAATGCAACACAAAATTTGTTACAAAATTACTTTCAAGTTCGACAATATCCTACATGTGGATGTAAATTGCTGTTTGAATGCATGGCAGGGCGTACAAGTGAGGGAGCGCTGTTTGGCTTTTGAAATGCAGATTTTGGTGGGGTCATGTTGCATTTGCAAAGCCCCCTAAAGTACTAGAACAGAATAAACCTTACAGAAGTCACCACATTTTGGATTTAACACCCCTCACAAATCTCATTTTAGGTGCAAAGGTGTTCCATAGGTTTTTTTTAGCGTTGGGCCATGAAAATGGGAGGAAAAAAAATGCTGTTTTGCCATTATTCATTGTTCATTATTCATTGCAGTATAAATGACATGATAACTTTACTACGCAGGTTTGTAAAATTATAATAACATGAATTTTATATAGTTTTTTATGTTTTATTACTTTTAGACAATAGAAATGCATTTGGAAAAAATTGTGTTTTTATTTCGTCATTGGCTGACAGCAATAACTTCTTTTTCTGTGTACAAAGCTATACAAGGATTTGTTTTTTGCAAGATGAAAAGTCATTTTCATTGGTACCATTTTGGGGTTCATATGATGCTTTGATCACTTTTTAATCAAGGTTTTTGGAAGGCGGAATGAACACAATACAGCAATCCTGACAGTGTTTTTTATTTGTAATTTTTACAGCGGTCCCGTATGGTTGAAATGACATAGAAGCTTTACTCAGCAGGTTAATAGGATTACAGCAATACCCAATCTGTATTTTTTTTCTACTTTGGCACAATAAAAGCACTTTTATTCAAAAAGGAAAACACGTTTTTGCACCCCTATTGTCTTTTTTATTTTTCTGTGTATGGAGCTGTGTAGCAGCTTATTTTTTGCTTTTCAATCTGTTTTTTTGGAAGGCAGGGTGAAGAAAATACAGCAATCCTGGTGTTATTTATTTTTATTTTTTTCCTTATACAGAGCTGTGTAAGAGGTTTTTTTTTGCTGGATGAACTGACGTTTTCATTGGTACTACTTTGGCATTTTATGCCTTTTTTGTCGCTTTTTTTTCAATGTTATGTGCTGCAAGTTGAACAAAAATTGCATCTCTGTGAATATTTTATGGGGTTTTTTTTTACGCCGTTCATCATGCGGGTTAAATATCATGACAGATTTATAGGACAAGCCATTATGTACTGTATGTGACAATACCAAATATGTGTACTTTATTTTTTAGCTTTTTTGGGGCAAATGGTGTTTTTAAATGGGAAAAGTGTGGTGTTCGTGTTTCGGGTTTTTTTTTGTGTATTTGTGTTTTACTTTTTTTTTTTTTTTTTTTACTTTTTCTAATTTTTGTTACTTGTCCCCATAAGGGACTTCTATAAGTGATCTTCAGATCGCTGTTACAATGCATAGCACTACTGCTATGCATTGTAAATGCCAGTCACTATGCCCGACCATTGCCTCAGGGCACGGTCAAGTGTAGCGACATCACTGGCAGCCTGGAAGTCTTTGTTAGTCTTCCGGGTTGCTAGGGAGAGCAATGGCAGTCGCAATCACATCTGATGTAAAGGATTAATGGCAGGCCTGAACTTAACACCGATAACGTTTAAATGAGTACTGTACTAGAGTATTCACTGGTATTTGGGCAACAGAAACAATGCTGCTGAAGATTGGTAGTTTTATAACCATGCTCTACATTATGTCGGACCTGCCTCATCAGCTGCCAATAAGAAAGAAGTGTCACAGCATTGTTATAACTGGTTATATCACAGCACCCTATTACCAGAGGTATAACTTGATACTCCTGGGTCCTAATGCAAAAAAAGGCCCCCCCAGCTATCATGTATCATTTATAATGCCGGTGTCTTCTTTTGTGGCAAAAGGGCTTTTGAGTAACTGCTACCTCTGCAACCTCAGTAGCTATGCCCCTTCCTATTTCATCTGTTTATGTACTTAGAGACTACAGTAGAAACATAAATTCTAATGTAAACTCCAGCATACATTCACAAGAAAGCCCGCAAACAGTTTGCTGAAAACAAGCAGACTAAGGACATGGATCCCTTGAACAATGTCCTGTGGTCTGAGGAGACCAAGATAAATTTATTTGGTTCAGATGGTGTAAAGCCGGTGTGGCAGCAACCAGTTGAGGAGCACAAAGTGTTTTGGCTACAGTCAAGCACGGTGATGGGAGTGTCATGGTTTGGGGCTGCATAAGTGTTGCCGACTGTGAGGGCTACAGTTCAATAGAGAACCATGAATGTCAACATGTACTGTGACACACTGAAGCAGTGCATGACCCCCTACCTCGGAAACTGGGCTGCAGGGTAGTATTTCAAGATAACGACCCCAAAAAATCCCCCACAAGACCCTGTATTGTTAAAAAATGACAAAAGGTGCTGCTGGCCATGAATGTCCCCAAAACCAAAACCCCTATTGAAAAAACGGGGGTTCCCCAAACGGGAGGGGGGAGCACACGAACATCCCCCAGCTCCGTGATTTGCATGAAGGAAGGAAAAAGTTTCCAGGGGTGCAACCTGTGAAGTTTTTGGACCCCCCATGCCCAAGAGAGTTAATTTATGGGGGAAAAATAATAGGGGTCACACAAATATTGAACTTTGGGGACAATTTGTTAATTTTTACAAGGGGGTGTATTTTACTTTTGTTGCCAGCAGTTTTTTACATTGATGGCGTGTGTTGAATTTTTTTTGAGGCCACCAAAAATTTCAATATTATACAAGCGTTTCATGATTCTTTTTTTGTATAAAAAGGCATATCGCTTGTTGTCCCATAAAAAGAAAATCAATTCTACAAAAAAAGTGAAGGGTGTACCACTTTTGTGAGATATGTATAAGAGGGGGAAAAAATAAGTTAAAGACTGAGCCAAAAGAAAAACAAAAAACCCGCTTTAATAGTAGAAGCCCAGCACTGCTCCTCTACTTCTGGTTCTCTTTCCGCAAGGGAAGGGGTCCGCTCCATTTACACGTATCAAGAGGAGAAAACAGGGAGAACAGCTAGTTTTAAATTCATTTTTTCTGACTTCAAAGCAATATTGAGCTTTTTAGTGCACAACGCCTTTAAAATATCTATATAGCTCATAATCATCTATTTTAAATACATAAAATATACTCATACTGTATATAAACACTTTTTTTTGTTTTACATTTCAGTACCTTCAGTTTTCTAATTGCAATATAATATGAATTTGGGAAGTAAGTAACAAGAGTGGAGGGATTAATGTTTTTCTCTATTCTATTGAAATAACCTTCTATAGATGAATCCCAAGTCGTCTTTCAGTCAGTGTGGAAAGACTCCGAACAGGAAATCTTTCAACTGGCCCACATTACCCACTAAATACCTAAAACAGTCAGATGTCAAACAAGCCTTTAAATAATGACAGCTAAATGACTTCAGGCACCATGCATCCAGCTGAAGTTGAGCTTTATAGATGCTCCTTTACATTATCTTAGTCTCTTAACTGCCACTTAAATAATTGGTTTTGCAAAGAAATGCAAACTACATGCCTTTAGAGACAAATATTTCAAAGACAAGTTTCTCTTAAGGGAGCACTATGTACCAAATTTTTGCACTGTACGTGAAACAAGGATTCAAAGGACATAACCGAAATAATTTTGTCCTAACCCCTTCAGGCCCTGCACTAGACATTATATAATAATCTATAAAGATACAAATCAGGCAGGAACCACAGTCAGGCTTTGATAAACAGCTTTATTACACAACGAGGCCAGGATGATGGTTGCACAGGGGTAGGCAACCGCCTAGGGGACCACCTCATTCTTTTCAGGAAGGGCAATCAGAAATTAAAGAGCGGGTTTGGCAAAAGATAACTAACCCATTTTTTTCGATTGCGGGATCTGTAGTTAAACAGAGAGAAAAGGACCCGCTATCACCTCCTGCTTAGCATCACTGGATGCCGATTGCAGTCATGGCAGCCAGGAGCCTAATGAAGGCCCCCAGGGCTGCCATATTACTGACATTATAACACCCTGCCAGAGACAAGGTATAACAGGAGAGCTGTAATTGCACACTATTCTGCAGTACATTAACACTGCAAAATAGATGACAAGTGATATCGCACCCTAGTAGTCATGTACTCTACAGAGACTAAAATTACAATTAGAAAAAAATGTAAAAGCCTTAAACCCTTCCTGACGGAGCCTTTTTTTTGTCAGGCTCGTTTTTCCCTCCTTGCCTTCCCAAAGCCATAACCTTTTTATTTTTCCACCTACGTAGACATATAAGGGCTCTTATTTTACTTTCTAATGATGTTATTCATATTACCATAGAATATACGGGAAAAACCAAAAAAAAAATTTTAAGTAGGGGCAAAATGAAAAAAAAAAAAAACTACTCGCCCTGTTTGCCAAAATTTGTCCAAGCCCGGTAAGGGGGTTAAAATTTGAAAATGTTGATTCAAAACAAACAAAACAAAAAAAAATCGGAATTGTACTGACTTGCAGAATAAAAATAACATGTAATTTTTTACCCCACCTTAAAAAAAATGCCACTACTGTGTTTCTTCTTTCCATTCCACCCATCTGGGGAGGACACAGCCACAGGTCAGAACCAGGCATTTGAATTTTCTGTGGGTGGAACGGGGTCGCCAACTGCCCTGTTTTTCTAGGGCAGCAAAGTGCCTTGTCCCAGCCCTTGGCTAATACCACGCCAGGCACTAGGTCTGCACCTGATTGCCCAACAGCTCAGTCTGCAATCACACTGTTGCATGGCTTCTCTTTGTAAGTGATGCCCTGCAGGGACCAATATTTGGGAGCAACTTACGAGAGGGATCCTTTAGTCTCATTTTTGGTGGTAAGCCAAACTTTATCTCCTACGGCAAACCCAGGTCCTGCAGTGCATCTCTTATTGGCGTTCCTTTCATATACGAACTGGGATTTCCTTAGGTTCAACTGAACCTGGGCCCAGACTATGCATCGTTTTCTGATTCAGTCTCTACCTTAGGGTTATCAAGCGGACGGGAGAGAAAACCCCAAAGCGCGGAAAAAGCCATAATTACAAAAAAACGGCGAAGTTTGAGGACACATGGTGACGGTTTTTGTGAAAAACTTGCCAAGGAAGGTAAGTAACCCCAGTCACTGATTATCAGCACAATAACCCCTAAGGTACTGTTCCAAACCCCGATTGAACTGTTCAGTTGACCTTTAGATCGGGGGAAATTTCAGAGGAAAATGATAACTGAATTCGGTTTAGTACAAAACTGGGCCCCTGTTCGAGTGTCTCACGAAAGACACTAGGGGGTGATAGGGAACAAAGCAGTCATAAAAAATTCGGAATTAAAAATTGTCTGGTACAAACAACTTCCCCCTGGGGTTCGCGGAGGACTAAATTCTAAATTGTCTTAAAACCCCGGACAGGTCCGGAAAGACCGCTGATACCCCTTTAACTAAAATGGGTTCCGAGGGTAACTTGGAAGACTGAGTGAAGCAGAAGCTTTGAGACAGAGAATCGGCTTTGACATTTTCGGAACCAGGTCTGTAGGTAAAAAAACAAACCTAAAAAAAACAGGGCCCCCCACTGTCTGGGTTGAATCTCTTGGCGAATTCGAGTCAGATTCTTGGATCCGTGATACGTTTTCTATATTACCCCCTCCAGAAAATGACGCCCCCTCAAATACCCACTTGATGGTAGAAGTTCCTGATCCCAAATCAAATTACTCTCATGCAGGGGGAAATTTTTGTGAGAAAAAGGAAAAGGAGGAGTTAGCAGAGGGGGGGCCTTGCAACAGAACTGGTGCTCACTCCTACCTCGGGAACATCCACTTCAACAATAAAGGGCGGAGAGGTTGGGTTTTAACGGAACGGGGGGCTTAAAAAAAAACCTCTTCAAGGGTTTTAAAAGAAAACGGGTTTTAGAGGCCCTTTACATGGGCAGGACAAATACCGGGCGGGTTTTTCCGACTGAAATTTTTCCTTTTTCGTGCCATGCCTGGCCACAGGGGGACGGATTTTCTCTCGGTTTGGAGAAACCCCCCCCTTTACAAGCATGTTCAAATTCCTCCCAAAAAATGGACGGAAAAATGAAAATGTTCTATGTTTTTTTTGGGGCCGCCGTGGTCTAAAAAAACCCTGGGCGGAAAATTTTGTGGGGACCCCACAGATTTTCGATTAAGGTCCGTGTAAAAGTTTTTCAGCCAGTTTGCAGACGGTTTTCAAAACTGAGAATCGGCTGAAAAACCGTGCCATGGGGACATGGCCTAAGGTTCACATTCAAGTAGATTTGCCTCATTTTTAGTAAGATCTGTCAAAGGTTTGACTATGGATGAAAAGTTATGGACTTCCCGAAATCAGGCGTTTTACAATCAGCCGCTTGTGCTCTGTAATACACCTGATACTGGAGGCTTTTCAGTAATGCAAACTGGACTGTGCCTGATGTCGGCTGAAAATACACCAGGCTTCTGGCGCGGCCGCGTTCGGTCATGTCAGCCATAGTGTCCATCAGGGGTATTAAAGGCAGTTTTCCACTCATCTCACTTACGGATGTAAATTAAATTATAGGCACCTTGTAAGTCTAATTTGGAAAACAAGGTAGCACCAGATATCTGATTGAACAGATCTGTGATAAGGGGAAGAAACCAATCCCCATGGGAAAATAAAAAGGTGGATATGACCCTTACGGAGACTATCTTTGACATACTTCTTCATAGCCTCCCTCTCAGGTGCAGACAGATTATAAATGCGACCCTTAGGAAACTTAACATTTGGAAGTAACTCAATGGCACAGTCATAAGGCCTCTGAGGAGGAAGCATTTCACACCTGACTCTGAAAATACATCCGAAATATCTTGGATAAAGTTAGGTACGGACAGATTCCTGGAGGAAACAGAGGACAAGGAGAGTTAAACGATGATCAAAGCCCTTCGGGCTCCATTTCACAATATCAGCTTTTTCCCAAATAATTAAAGGGTTGTGAGCTTGTAACCATGGTAACCCCAAAACAATATCGGCGAGTAGGTTATCAAGTATAAAAAAGGAAATTAACTCAGAATGCAAGGCTCCTTCTTTTAAATTAACTAGAGGAGTATAGAACTTAATAGCCCTTTGACAGAGGGGTGTACTATCTTTAGCAACCACATTAACAGGGGTCCCAAGAGACAGTAACTGAATACCCAAAACATTAGCAACACCTGACCACCTAGGTGACCTTCTCCTGAGTCGCCTAGGTGCTGGAGTTTCTCCGGAATTGGACACTCTGGGAAGTTCCGGATAAAGTGATCTGCTGCTCTGCAGTGAAAACAGAGTCCCTTGCTTTTTATGAAGACTTTGCGGTCTCTGGCAGACACAGTAGATCCCAGCTGCATTGGTTCCAGATCAATTTCCAATGCCTTGTTGGATATGGAGGGGGGAGCAGGTAATTCAAGATGTTCCCTGTTCCCTTTTGACTAGTTACAGGTAACAAGTCAACAGATCATTAAGTGTCTCAGACATCCTTTGCCGAAAAAGACATTGAAGTGCTCGGTCGTTCCACTGTGAGGGTAATGACCAGCGTTCTAACTCGGAGCAGTAGTCTTCCATTGGTTGCTGCCCCTGACGGAGAGATACGAGGTTGGTTTTGGCTCCTGACCTGATGTCTGGTTCTTCATATAGGAGTCACAAGGCCTGAAAAAAGAAATCAGACAGGACGACAACCTGCAACTCTCTTGGAAATTCACGAAAGTACTGCGGTCTCCAGAGAAATGATCCGACAGGTGGAACTTGGGTTCCACAGCTGGCACAGCACCCCTGGAGGACATAGACTCCTGCAGCTGGACCCTTTGAGCAAGATCTTGAACTAGTTGCGTCAAGCCATGCATCTGGCCCACTAATACCTTCATAAGTTCCATAGTCAGAAAACAAAATATAGGCTGGTGATTCTGTAAGGGATGCCCTAATCTTGCCCTGGCTTGCCCTGCCTAGGCAGAGTACCCGCCCTGAGAAGGGTGAACTCGCACTCGAACCTCTTCCTAAAATATACCCTAGTAAACGGGTGGCAAACAAACAGAAGATAAACAAAAGAAAAATGAAAAACAGGCACAAACAGACAACAAACAGAGAATAGATGGGAAAAGGTCCAACTAGGAGTATGCGCAGTACCGAAGGACAAGACAGGAGAGTAACCAGAAAGACAAGCCAAAGTCCGAAAACCAGCAAAATGTCACAGCAGGCCCAGGCAGACAGGAAGAAGTGTAAACCCTCACCCCAGCCAGGGATTGGCTCAAGTGCTTAACCCATTAAGCAACATTACACATCTTGGATGAGGCGACAACAAAATCCCTAAAGTGCCAGTAGCCCAGTCCTGACACTTTTTATACCCTTTTACATGTCAAACACAAGACAGACACAAAAGAGCAGACATAGAAGCCAGACAAATTACCTTTGCATATTTGAGTTACTTAGAGTACTGTTTTATAGAGGACCTATTAGCTGCAGGTAAGTCTTAGTTACATTTATATAATTAGTATAATTAAAGCAATTCCCCTCTAATTTATTAATAAAGCTCTGGCCCTTTAAGAAAGAAAGCCTGAAGTCAGACAATTCACAGGCAGCAGTGATAGATCACTGTTTTGATAGCTGTGTGAGTCTTCCTGCTTCTGAGTTTGAAGAGTCCCCTGGGAGGTAGAAGCCTGTAGTATTAAAAAAAAACGGGAAGATCTGTATTGCTTTGCTTTATTAGTGTTCTGTGTATGATGGATGGGGGAGTAGTTTGGAAACAGCAGCCACAGAATGATACCAGTTGTTTGACTGTTAGGGGTATGAAGTGATAGGCTCAGATGAACCCTTTACAAGCAGTTATGTTATCTTCTAGCAAATTAATCCTTTAGAAGAAGCTATCTCTGGCTAACCATGCTTTTGTGGTCCAGAAGATACTACATTTGCATTACAGACTGTTGTAGCTCCATTTTAGTATATGGTGAGATTTTTTTATGTTATCCTAATGGATACCTGCAATGTTTGGCCTAAATGCAATGTAGATGGGGCCTAAAACCGAGGGAAATAATTTAATTTGCTAACATAATGCATATGAGAAAAGAATTTGGCTTTTTCTGTTTTTTTTTCAAAACTCATAGGTTCCTTTTCAACCTATTACAAATATGTGCTGTCGTAGAATAAGCCATAGGTGTTATTTGATCATATTCTTTTTTTCTTATTTAAAATTCCAGTTGCTTAAAACTGGATTTCAATCATTATTGTGTTCAAACATAAAATTTAATTAAAAAAAAACATGGTCAGAGAGACAACAGGGCAGATTTACTATTCCTGTGTAATAAATAGAACTCATAGGTGATGCTAGGATGTATAGCACTTAAGCACTAACGCAACAAATGGATGGACAGCTTAGCATTGCTCTAGGAAATGCTAACAATCTCTGTCCAGGAACACTAGAGCATCCACACTGGAATGGCAAGGGAATTAGAAGTTAATAAATGTTAGGTTTGTTATTTTAAAATTTTTCCTGTAGCCATTTTTCATTTCTTACACTGTCAAGCAACTGCTTAACCCGTTACCCACATATGACCCATAAGGGGTTCCCACAAATTGACGTATGGGAACATCATGAAGATCATGCAGGCTCACAAGCAGAGCCCACACAATCGGAGCATGGAACCAGCTGTCAATTGCAACTGCGGCAGCTGAGGGGAAGACAAAGGGAGAGAGCTCCCTGTCTCCATCCTTCACCTACCCCGATTGCTTCTAAGCCTAACAAAGGCTGTGACGTCACAGTAGAGGACACCGCCAGGCATGGTGATTGACAGCTGCAATATGTAGCAGTACAGTAGTGAACTGCAATGTACTATAGCAGCAATCTACTAGATTACTGGGCCAAGTCCCCTATAGGGACAAGTAAAAAAATAGTGAAAGAAAAAAGTGAAAAAAACACGCACAAAATAAAATACGTACACCGTCCTTTCCCCATTATAAATGGCAACTACCCCAAAAGCTTAAAAAAAGAAGGACATATAGGGTGACATGTATGAACGGGCTTTTCGCCTGTTTTCTGGCGTATCCTGCGCCTCACCGGCCCGAATCCGCTGTCGGACACAGGGATGCGATGTTAGGCATAGCGTTCGCCACTTTCGGCTGCGCCTCACATGAAGGGGAGTGCAATGGGTGTGATGTTGGCGCGGTGTGGGCATTCCAGGGAGGGACGTGGCACGCTCGAAAACTCCGAGGCATGTACGATCGCGGCTCGGCAAAGTGCGTTGCATTGCAGCGCTCGCCAGCTCCGACAGGCAGACCTAGTTGATTCTGGTCTAAACGAGCTGGAGGAGGTGAAGCAAAGCGAGAACGTAACATGAGAGGAAACATACAGAAGATTGCAAAAGAAATTCATCTCAGCTCTCAGCTCCGTGCGGCATGGAGTATGAATAAAAAAAAAACGCCTTTAATAGGTGTAAAACATTATCAGTAAAAGAGCTGAAACCTTAAAAAAAATAAATAAATAAATAAATAAATAAATAAATAAAAAATCACTTTCCAAAAATCTAGAACATCAGGAATTAGGATCTTGGAAATTGCCGGGACATACAGTAATTCAAATTTTGTAAGCGCTTCTCATTGGTCGGCAGAAACCAGCCAATCAGAATAGGAGCGACAGTGAACCATTATAACCTATGGAGAAGTATGGACCAATCAAATTCAAAGGCGGGACAGTTCAAAATACAGTAAAAATGCAGAAAAGAGCTGATTGGTTAAGCTAGCGGGGGCTTGGCTATCCCAGCCAATCAGAGCGCGAGCTACTTGTCCCATTGTAGTCTATGGAGAGATTGGGGCAATGAAATCTCGTCTCTCAGCGTTGTACAGCATGGAGTATGATTAAAAAAATCATTTTTATTAGGTGTCAAATATTATCTGAGCTGGAATTATCAGATTTAGAAGGTGAGGGGGTTGTTTGTTCCTCTTTTATAAAACCATTGACCAACTGATAAGCATTTTTTTTAAATTGGAAAACCACTTTAAAAGATACATGTTCCTGATATGATTTCTGGTTAGCATAGTGATCTTGTTTTTAACACCACAGATCGAGGTGGTCATTGTATTACAAAAGAGAAGCAACGTTCCCATACATTAGATTCATGTATCCATATATCTCTTCTGAACATTCTTTTCCAACATTCCTACAATTCATCTGCTGCCTGTAAGCTCTCAAACTTTCCAAAGACATCAGACTCCAGGCTCAGACTGGCCCACAGGGAAAACCTGCTTGTGGGCCCCTTAACATGGCAGACCTAAAGTTGCTTTTTAAGTGCATAAATAACCACAGGAGAGGGAGAAAGACAAAGAAAAAGAGGCAAAAAGCAAGAGGCAGAGTATAAGACATGTACAGCAGCTGTAGATTGGAGAATCAACTCCACTTGTTAAGGAGAAGAATAACAATACAAAGGAGGAGGAGGAGGAGTAGCATCAATGGTGGCTCATACCGCAGGCTTCTACGAACTGGTTCCAGACATGGACTCCATTGGTGAGGCCCATTAGATTTATGGTGGTCAGGCCTGGCTCAGATATGATCAACAGTTTCGGCAGCATAAAGCAGTCTAACATTCAGTGGTATCACAAGAATATCAGATTGTGGTTGCAGGTGATGCCTCTTATGCAGTATAATCAGTCCTTTCTTTGTTGGGGTGACTTGTCTAGCCAATCTTGATCTTCTGGGTCAAGAGGGCAGTCTGGGCAGAAATTGAGGCTGTGTTGGCAATTTAATGAGATGATCTGTAAGTTCGGAGCCAGTTGTAAATTCAAGCATAGCTGTTCCCATTGTAATGGAACATTTCATGGTTAGGTGTATTGTTTTAAGAGTGGAAAATGTAGAGGTGATCCCAATAACAACAGCCAAGAGGGTGAAACTGGCGAGGTTTAACATGATGCTTCCTTATCTAAATAGACTTCCTCATCTGGTAATGGTGGGTTTGTTAATCGAGGGTTTTGCTCGCAGTTTTCAAATCCCACATCCGGCCCATTAAGTTCCATTTCTGTTGAAAAATCTTTAATCAGCACACTAGCGTCCTGGGGTATTGATTGACAAGTTAGCCAAGAAGGTCCTGCGCGGCTGCATGGCGATTCCTTTCCCTTGTTCTCCATTGCCTGGTTTGGTGGTTTCTCCTCTGGGACTAAATTCAAAGAAAGAGCTGAATAAGGTGGGGTAAAGACACCTCATCATTTTGTGTTGCTTACTATGGAGCATAGGGAGGGTTTGGTTGTTTGGGGGGAATCTTTGAAACAGTATAATGGGTGTTGTCTGTTAATGGCGGAAGTGGTGGACAGTTTTGATACAGAAATTTATACTGACATGGTGGGGGTGCTAGTTTCAGGACTTATTGCCGGGGGCGTTAGTGTGCTGCAGCATTGCCAAAGAAATGGGTGGAGTTGGGATTGGTTAGAAAGCAGGCTTTGTTGGAACTGTTCCTCATTATTGTTGCGGTACTGATTTTTGCTTGGACTTTATTCCTATCTCTATAATGCGTGATGTACATGGAGAACATATTGCAGGTTTTAAATTTTTTATTTTTCTCTTTATGAAATAATGAAAATGTTAATGAATATAAATGAAGCTATGTACTGATAAAATTACTAACCAAGTGATTTATTTATAAATAATGTGTCTGCATCTTTCCCCCCAGTGATACATCTTCTCCAAGAGTTGGTTCTGCATTGCCTTTGCCTGAATGTGTGGGTGGTGGCGATTCATGTTCCTGGGGTGCAGAATTCAATAGCCGACTATCTCTCTCTCTCGAATGCAGTGGGAACATGTTTGGTCTTTGGCGCTGGAAGTGGAAGCAAAGGGGGAAGAGTGCTTCGCAATTTGCACTCCACACTTTTCGGATTGGGGCAACCACAGAGGTGCGTGAACAAGGCCTTTGATCTAAAGTAGTCAGATGGATAGTGCGGTAGGAATCCAACTGCTATCAATTGTATATCTGGCCACATCTGGTTGGTTCAGAGTTGTAGTATATGTTTATTTCTTGTTTGTTGATGCTTTAGGATGAGCATGATGCTTGATTTGGATTTTTGGATATTCCTTTGTGTACTGGGGAACAGAAAGAGCAAATATGCTTGTGAATTGGGCAGCAACTTGGCTTTTTTAGAGAGGTAGATGTGGTTTGTTGGTTGGGATTCAGAGGCATAATGTGGAAGCAGGTTTTGATTAAGCCCAATAAGGTCTAGATAAAGGTTAACTGTGCTGTTTCAGCATTTGTACGCTATTGCCTAAAGCATAATATACATATACTTCATTTCTATTACAACCTGAATGGTTTTCATTGAAGAGGAAAGTGATTGGTTGATAGACGTGCGCTCATAGATGCCACGATCACATTGACTACAGGATCTAATCGGTTAAACAGCTAGAATCACCAATCCATGCTAAGCTGTCAGCTACAATTTTGAGTTTTTTCACCCACCGCATATTCAGCTTAGCTCTTCAGCCAGTCCAACATTGTAATATACATGTATGTCACATAACAGAAAAGGGTTAACATAAGAAAAGCCAGTCACCTAATTATTAGATTTATGGACTATAGGATACATTTTGTGTCTAAAGTGTGTCTAAAAAACTGGGCTAGAACCTTAGTGTGTCTTACAGTCTGAATGTGGTTGTATGAGCTCACTTATTATTATAAATCAATAGTGAACCCTACTGCATATGGGGCTCGAAAGCAAAGATGATCACTGCACCTCTGCTAATAAATTTGCATACACAGAAAAGGCTTCAGTGTTCAGTGTTCACAGAATTGGTTCTCCACTGATTGGAATAGGTTTGCTTTATCTGATGAGTTATGTTTTTTGTTTTGTCAAATGGATGAATGTTGACTTCTCAGGTGAGAAACATCAGAGAACAAACACCCTGCAAGCAGTGGTGAAAGAATGCAAGATTGTGGTGGCAGCATTATGAGCTGCAGAATTTTAGTGGCATTCTTTAGGCCCGCTCATCCATGTTAAAGACACCTTCAAGTGATCTGAGATTGTATACATGCAGATAATGTACACCCATATATGCTGATTGTCTTCCCTGAAGTGAGTGGGATCTTCCAACAAGACAATGCAAAATGTCGCACAGCTAGAAATCTCTGACATTGGATGGAAGAGCTTGACCAAGACTTTCATGTATCATCCAGGTCTCTAATCGCCCCAGACTTGAACCCACCCACCCACTTGAGACCGCCTTGAACATTGTGTTCTCTCTCTCTGGTTTGTCCCCCACGCACCCTAGAGCAGCTTGGGATGCAGTCAGCATGGCTACAGATACCTGTGACAACCTATCAGGAATTTATTAAGTCACTCCCAGACTGTCTAGCTGCTTTCAGTGAGTATTAGCTGGTGGTCATAATAATGTGACTTGCCTGTGCATTTATTAGAGTTATAGAATCTAGTCATAGAACAAGAACAAAAGTCATAATCAAAGCAAAGTACATAAACAGAAAGATATTAGAACTTTTTTCAAGTTACTCAGTAGCAGAAACATCTGAAAAGCATATGAATTTTTGAAGTTTTCTCTTATTTAATTTCAACCTATTGCTTGGATTACATGTCTTTTCAACCTTGTTAATGGAGAACTAAAGAGTTGCAGCACTATCCATACTTTTATTGAAGAACCATCTCAACACATAATGAAAAAAAGTCAAAATCTTTTCTCTCTGCTCATTTAGCCATCTGAAACCTGATAGTTGTGGTGAAATTTTAACATGCTCTTATTTATGTGGGAATATGTTGAGCATGGGCAGATAAGGTAACACTATCAGATTTTGCTTTGTCCTCACAGATAGAAGTGCTATGCATACCTTTTTTGTTTGTGTTTCCATTACTTTTGAGCAGTAACATGAAAAAAAAAACCTATTTGCTCTGTAACTTCATCCGACCTGTGATCTCCCAACACATTTTTAACTTTTTTCTTTTGTCTGAAGACCTATGATTGAAATAAAACCAAAATTATTTTGTTTGACTATGCAGTACAAAAAAAGACAGTGTGATACAAAATGGGTAAAAAGAACAATGAATCACTGTTTTCAAGTATCTTCCAATCTAGGTACAAATCAGCTCAGTACCCAAAGACCAAGCAAATAATCTATTGAACTAATTGGTTTGGAAAGGAAGCTGCATGCTGAGACCATAGAGAATTTATTGTAGTGTGCATGATTCACTGTTAAACCTATCCATATCAGTTCTGTGAAATATGTATATAAGTAATTAAATCAAGAAAACTGATTTTTTTTTAGGAATTTATGATAGCATTTTGGGCCACATGTATGAAAATTGTTTAGGTCTAAAACTCACTCTTTTGCCCATAGTAACCTATGGGCAAAAAAGTGTGTTTTAGAACTAAACAGGTTCACACATGTGGCCCTTTATGTTTCTTATTCTTATGCTTATACCAGGACCTTATTTACAGGGCAGGTCCCTATGGGGACTGTGAAGGAGGAGATGGTATTAAACAGCATGTTGTTAGCTGTGGTAGCCTTGCAAACCTACGGTCCTGTGGTGCTGGGTTCAAATCGGTAGTCAACATCTGTATGGAGTATTAGAGTATGGCGTATTTATTTTCTTCCCAAGTTTGAGTGCGTTTCCTTCAGGTACTCTGATTTTCTGTTTATTGTGTATATTTTAAATAGGAAAATTAGATTGTGATCCCCACTGAGGACAGGGAATGATGTGAATGCTGTGTATAAGGCACTGGAGTATGATAGTGATATATAAGACAAGGTGAAGAAAACAGTGATGATGCTGACAGTAGGACGAATGCAGACCAACTGCACATGCTCATCTTGTTATTGCCCAAACTAGAGGCTGACATTGTCATGGACAACAGCCAGGAAAAAAGACAATGGATGGTGAATGGTTAAAAATTCTTCAAGGGGTTTTCCTATTTTATTGATTAACTTTAACCCCTTAATGACCATCCACTGTCTTTTGACGTCGGCTGGTGCAGGTCGTTCGTCTACAGTAAACATCTTTTGGCGTCGCTGCAGACATCGAAGCTTGCAGCGGCCAGCGCCGCAGCTGCGCTGGGATCAGCTGCGGCACCGGGTGCCACGAACTCCGATGTCTGCAGCGACGCCAAAAGATGTTTACTGTAGACAAACGACCTGCACCAGCCGACGTCAAAAGACAGTGGGTGGTCATTAAGGGGTTAATGTTGGCAAAGGTAAATTAAGATTATTACCAAATTTTCCTATTTTGCTAACCATAAGAGCTAGAGTAGTTCTTATCTCCTGCTTGTGTACACAAGCTACCTTAGGTTACCCACCACCTCTCTCTGCTCTAACAGGATCTAGCAGCAGCTGCCTTGTGCACTACTGTTTAGAAATAGTAGGAGATTTCTTGTCCCTCTAACAGGATCAGCTAGGAACAACAGAGGTGATATCACTGTGCCAATCACTGCTGTAGAACCACCCACAGCCTGACAAGGAAGTGGGAACCTGAAGCTGGCTGTGACTCTGTGAAACAGCATGGTGAAAAAACCCTTTAACTGATTACTATGGTTAAATTAATGGAGTACTGGCAAATATTATTTATGTTACATTTGTGAAGCAATAGGACAATATTTCAATCAAGGAACGATCCCTTTAACAATTAAGAGCCGTGTTTACATAGTTCTTCTATTTTCACAGGCTTAAAAGTGATTGGAAAATTGATTAATAAACAGTTTAATGGTCCAGGGTGGCTCGTTACTTCATTACTTCATAAATACAAAGGAAATAAAAGATCTGGAGTTGATTTTTGAGTTTTGAATTTGCTTTTGGTAACTTTTTATGGGACCTCTCATTATAATATCCAAAGAGGTGCTAATGTGCGTAATGGAAGCCATCATTAGGCTGGAAAAGAACAAACAAATCTATCAGATGAGGGAAAGCAAACCTATTAAACATTTTTTTCTCCAATGTATTCACTAAAGACAATCACCTTCCTGTTGATGAGCAAAGAGATGAGGTAAACTCCACCTTAAATGTTTCTTGTCTGACTCAGAAATAAGTGCAGCTCCTCCTTAACAAAATTAAAATAGACAAATCACCAGGTCCTAATGGTATACACTCCTGTGCCCTAAGGAAATAAATAATGGGATAGACAGGCCCCTATTCTTAATATTTATTAAATGTATAATAACGTGGTATGTCCCAAAGGATTGGCGCATAGCAAATGTGGTTCAAAAAGTGATCCTTGAAACTATAGGCCGGTAAGTTTAACCTCTGTTGTAGGTAAAATGTTTGAGGGTTTTCTAAGAGAAGCTATCCTGGAGTATATCACTGAAAATAAATGTATAACTACCAGGGGCGTAACTAGAGAAGCCTGGGCCCCAAAGCGAACTTTTGGATGGGGCCTCTTACCCCTCCCCCCCCCTTGCCCACCTCCCTGACCACGAACATTTACCAGGACATGCTGTTAGATAATACAAGGGGTAAATACCTCACCATACATCTCACTATCATACTGCTACCAAACAAATCCACTATATCAAAACCAACATTACTAATAACTCTACTACATAAGAACCTGATTATACCGCCAGAACATGACCACAAAGTGACTGAATAATACCCCTACACTATTACTGATCAGTACACAAAGACCAATAGTACCGCCATATAGTAACCATATGGTATATACCAGTGTACACAGGCTCTGCAGACTGTATATAACCACCATACAGTGACCATATAGTGGTAGATAGCAGTGTACACAGACTATGTGATTAAAGTGCAGTTACATCTTGTGACTCACAGGTGACGTTTCTCTGATGAGTCGTTGACTTTCCCTTTTGTTCTGCATCCGGCCCAGACCGCCATGATGACATCTCCCGACCACTTGTCCCTGCAGATTTAGACACAAATATATTAGAATCTTCACTTTTCCAGCATCTGCCCCCCTGGCTTAGGGGGTATACAGGCAGGCTTAGGGGTATACAGGCAGGCTTAGGGGTATATAGGCAGGCTTAGGGGTATACAGGCAGGCTTAGGGGGTATACAGGCGGCTTAGGGGTATACAGGGAGGCTTAGGGGTATACAGGGAGGCTTAGGGGTATACAGCAGGCTTGTGGGGGTATATAGGCTTAGGGGCATAAGGCTTAGGGGTATACAGCAGGCTTGTGGGGGTATATAGGCAGGCTTAGGGGTATACAGGCATGCTTAGGGGTATACAGCAGGCTTGTGGGGGTATATAGGCAGGCTTAGGGGTATA
This sequence comes from Phyllomedusa bahiana, assembly GCA_025379985.1. Taxonomy (NCBI): domain Eukaryota; kingdom Metazoa; phylum Chordata; class Amphibia; order Anura; family Hylidae; genus Phyllomedusa; species Phyllomedusa bahiana. The sequence continues at coordinate 5,642 of JAODAL010007472.1, read as the reverse complement.
CAGGGAGGCTTAGGGGTATACAGGGAGGCTTAGGGGTATACAGCAGGCTTGTGGGGGTATATAGGCAGGCTTAGGGGTATACAGGGAGGCTTAGGGGTATACAGCAGGCTTGTGGGGGTATATAGGCAGGCTTAGGGGTATACAGGGAGGCTTAGGGGTATACAGCAGGCTTGTGGGGGTATATAGGCAGGCTTAGGGGTATACAGGGAGGCTTAGGGGTATACAGGCAGGCTTAGGGGCAAGTAAAATAAGAAATCCCTTACTTACCTCGGTCCACGCTCCCCCGATGCGCCGCGCTGCAGCCTCTCTGCAGCCTCTGTGCTCAGCGCCGGCGGCGATGTGACATCACCGCGCGCGCCCACGTGATCACAGAGGGCTGGCAGGGGAAGTAGCAGAGCGGAACGATCGGCACTCCGTTCTGCTACCTCTGAACGCTTGGGCCAGAGGGCCCGGGCATTCAGAGGCAGTACGCGCCGGGCCCCGCAGCTCTCCGCCCGCCGCAGTGAACTAGTATGTTCACTGCCGGCGGGCCCAGGAGCGACATCACCGGGGTAGCGGACGCGGTAGCAGCTGCCCCGGGGCGCGGGCCCCCCTAACTGCACGGGCTCCGGAGCAACTGCTACCCCTGTACCCCAGTAGTTACGCCCCTGATAACTACGTTCCAGCATGGGTTTATGAAGAATCGGTTCTGTCAAACTAATCTCATCAGCTTTTATGAGGAGTTTACTGTGTCACCTAAAAAGATGGTAAGTAAATTGAGACTGGGGGAAAGTGTTTGCAAGTGGGTAACTGGCTTAATGATAGAAAACAAAGGGTGGGGGGGCGTGGCCTGAGCCTGCATGGAGTAGGTCGCAGAGCACAGGAGCTCCGTGAGGGATCTATATTTGCGGCCAAACTAAGCCCACAGATTGCTATAAATTGTCACCCTAAGATAAGCAGAGTCCCTGCGGAGGCCCTAGAGATGCGGGGTGTACATCATTTACACTGACCTCGCCGCTACCAGCCTGAACGGCACCTTGTGCTGGATAAAGGACTGTGACGCCGCCATCTTAGGCATCCCTCCGGCGGAGGAGCCCCGTGGGTAACCCGAGACCAGACTTCCGAGGGGACCAGCGCAGGAAAAATCAGCGCTTCTGCACAGAGCCGGCTCATTCACCGACTGCCATCCGCACTGAGGTGAGCTAAACGAGAGCCCTAACCAGGGGTGTTCTGGAATACAAAGCGCCAGCCCTTTCCGCGCTAAGTGTAATGGCGGCGGGAGACTGAAGGAGAAAGAGGTGTCGCTCTCGAACTCCCCTAACCATCTCACTGCGCAGTAGTGTGGATTACAGTCCTGAGCATTATCAAGTGGCAAAAACACACTAAGGCACGACTTACCCACTCTCCTGGAAGTTACTGCTGCACAGAGACGCTAAACGTTTCTGATCAGGAACAGTGCAGCTCTCTCTGCTAAAAGAACTGTTCAACCAAAACAGGGTGCAGCTGGTGGATAAAAGCACAGCTACCTACATCTTAAGTGGACAGCTGCCATCTCATTCCAGTAACCCTGCTCACCCACGGGGTTTTATAGCTCTACCTCTCAAAGCACCCCACCTGTACAGAAGCCCCTCTTAGGGATACTACTCACCTGCGTTTTAACCCAAGTGTCACATCCTGTCACAGCACCAAATAGCATAAGTGTCATATTATCACAGCACAGAAACTGCCTCCTGAGCCAAGTCGTCCCATAATCTGTCTTAAAGATCTATTTTTCGGACGAGAACCCACCTTCTCCATACATTATTCGCTTAACATACTGCGCAGCTTTAAAGGAGTGATACAGGGACCCACATCATAAGGGGATCACCTTGCCTCACTGTTGAACAGCTCCGGCCCTGTCATCAAGGTTTCTTAGCTTCACCCACAGCGTTACATCGCTAACAGCAATTTCCTAATAAAACTTCTACTGTATTAAAATCAATCGCTATTCTTGGACCCTACTATAACAACTGGCATTTCCAGAGCTACCCCTTTAGGGGAATTGTCTCTCTCTTGAATATTACGCAACCAATCAGCAACGAGCCTGCTGGCCTTATCACTGTACCTATAAACTCAGCAAGGCGTCCGTTCTACGGCTTCATCCTAACCATTCCGTTAATAGGCCACTAAAATATCGGCTCTTTGATCTCGCCTTCTAAGACTGTTCCTCCTGCCATAAATACTATTAAACAATCATTACCACTTGATCTGATTAGCTGCCTGGTACATAAAAGACTTCCTATCCGAGATTCAAGAATTTTCAGCCCGTAAGAGGGCCCAAGAACCATACTCTGCTAACTCTCAATCTGACAGCATCAGAAGAAATATTAGTAATAACAACATAATTAGAACTAGGGCTGAAAGTCCATATACTACTTCTCGCTGAGATAGTCATCTTTGCATTAACCGCTAAGCCGCGCCCCTCTAAGTTGAGCCCCGCATACACAGCTCACCTGAACTTACCTTCTTTAAGCTCTTGGACTCCAACCTTGGGGTAAACCTCCCTTCCATCGACTCAAATGGGTGGTACTTCAAAACGAAACCCCAAGCCTACAAAGCTTACGGAATTCTTTAATACTCCAACGACCCGATCTCAAGATAAAGAAGCTCGCTCACAATATTCAGCCTCTTCTCCGGCTTCATCCAGACAAGAATCAGTAGACATGGAACTCCGGGAGACGTCGGGAACGGCCGGCATCACAGAACATGCTCTGCACCGCCTATTTTCATCTTTCCGTGAATCCCTCCAAGAGGAATTTAGACAGATGATGGGAGACTTTAGATCTGACATACAGGCGCTGGTCTCCAGAACCGACCACGTCGAGAAGAAAATGACAGAGTTTGCCAAGTCTCACAACGCGTTGATAGACCCAAACTTTTCCCCTAGAAGAAGAGTCCACCGACTGTCAGCCAAAGTTTTAGATCTTGAAGACGGATCTAGACAAAATTTAAAAATCAGACTACGAGGAGTCCGGAATCTGTGCCCCGGAGTTCCTCCCAAAATTTTCTTACAGACATGATGTCGGCGGTACTACCAGAAGCTTCGAACCTCGATCTCACTGTGGATAGGATCCACCGCCTACCAAAACCCAGACACTTACCTCCAGCTGTCCCCCGAGACGTCATCGCAAAAGTCCATTTCTTTCACGTCAAAGAGAATTTTCTAAAGGCAATCCGTGGTCACCCCGACTTACCCAAGAAGTTCCGCAACATTTCTATCTTTCCGGACTTATCTGCTGGGACAATGTTGAAGCGTAAGGAATTTGCCCCGGTGACTAAAGTTCTTCGAGAAAATAATATTAATTATCATTGGGGTTTTCTAGTGAAGCTGATTATAACGAAGGACAACTCTACTCTGGTTTGCCCTACACCGACATCCGCTAAAGAGCTCCTTGCTTCCTGGGACCTCTTGGTTACTCCAGTCCAGTCTCCTCTAACCAAGAGAAAAAATAAACCAGAGGTCATTACACCGATCTGGTCGGAAAAACTTAGACGATCCAACCACCGCCCTAATGACTGACTTATACGTGATAGCAATCGCTACTCTCATCCCTCCTGGGCCTCCCTCGAGACCTGATGTCTTATTATACGTCTAACTACTGTTTTCTTCCTCGGGCTCTAGCTATGGACTATTCCATCGCTGGTCTTCCCCTTGGGGAGAAGTTGTTTTTGTTTGTTCTTGATTTCTTGCTACCCTGTTTAAGTTTCATTATGACTTGCTGGTTTACATTTGTCATAGTCACTAGCATTGCCACCCTTTGCTCATCTTCTGTAACAGAATACACTTTCAGTCCTTATTTCAAACTAATCCAATCACTGAGTTTTCTCTGGACTGACCATGGGGATTAAAATAATGTCACTTAACACGAATGGGCTCAATTCCCCGCAAAAGAGATCGCACTTTTGGAGAGATGCTATCGCTTCCAAAAGCGACATACTCTGCATTCAGGAAACCCACCTGAAGGAAAAAGACACTCATAGGCTAAAACATAAACGCTTTCCTCACACTATCTTCTCACCTATCTCGATAAAGAAAGCTGGGGTGGCAATCCTAGTCAAAGATACTATAGCTCTTAAAATTGTAAACACGCTCCTTGACCCTAAGGGGCGGTTCATAATCCTAGTCTGCGAATTAAATAACATTCCTTGTACACTAGTCAACATTTATGCCCCGAACACGAAACAAATTTCCTTTATCTCAAAAATCTTAAAAAAAGCCACAAAAATAGCTGCGGGACATTTGATCTTATGTGGGGACTTCAATGTAGTTATGGATAAGCAGTTAGACAGATCGATTGGCTGTTCTCGTTATGCCCCAGAACTAAAAAATCTGGCGAGGGAGGAAAATTTACATGACCCGTGGAGGTATCACCACGCAACAGAAATTGATTATACATATTATTCTGCTTCCAAAAATACTCATTCAAGAATAGACTTCTTCCTGGTCAATAGACAAACCCTGCCCTCAATCCTTAGCACTGAGATTGGTCATATTACATGGTCGGACCATGTCCCGGTTTGCCTTACACTAAAAGACAAATATTGCTCACCCCCTCAAATGCCGTGGCGTATTAATCATTATCTGCTAAAGTCCCCAGAAATAGTTAAAGAGTTACAGACGACCTTGAAAGACTACTTTGAGTTAAACTCGCCCACAGCCCCGTCTCCAGAGATTTTATGGTGCGCTCACAAGGCGGTCATTAGAGGAGTCTGTATTAAATTAGCTGCAAGAGAAAAGAAAAAAAGGGAAGCGGAAATGACGGCCACTCTTGACAAATTGACCAAATTAGATACAGCATTTAAAATTGATTCTAGTCCCCAAAATAAAGAGCTACTTCTAAACTGCAGAACACATTTGAGGAATCTCAACCTGAGCAAACTTGAGTTTCAATTGGCCAAATTAAAGTGGAACTTCTATCTTCAGGGGGATAGGCCTACCAAACTGCTGGCACAACGGGTAAAAAAAAAATACCAAGCAAGAGCTAAAATTTCATCATTAATGATGTCTCAGCAGAAAAAAGGCTACGACCCTCAAGAAATTGCTAACTGCTTCGCGGATTACTATCATAGTTTATATAACATTAAAGATAATCCCGCAGTCCCTTCTGTAACTGCTCCTTCGATTTCAGCCTTTTTAAAGAAAATTAAATTACCCTCCCTGACCACAGATCAGCTAAATGTACTTAACAGCCCAATCACGCCCCAAGAAGTAGAACAAGCCATTAGTACCTCCAAGCTGCATAAATCCCCTGGTCCAGATGGACTTACCAACGAATATTACAAATTATTTGTCACCATCTTATCCCCCTACCTCACGGAACTTTTCCAGAGTCTTATGTCCAAAGGTAAAGCCCCGGCTGAAATGTTATCTGCCCTAATATCTACCATCCCAAAACCGGGCAAAGACCCGGAACAGGTCTCTAATTACCGCCCAATATCCTTACTCAATAATGACATTAAATTCTACTCAAAAATTCTGGCCAACAGATTAAATAAATTTCTGCCTTTATTGATTACCAATGATCAAACGGGCTTTGTGAAGAATTGACAAACTAGGGACGGAGTCAGGAGGGTAATAGATGTAATGCAGATGGCCACCACACACAAAATTCCCCTTTTTTTCC